>ATSW01006408.1:0-11554 GCA_000444245.1 Botryllus schlosseri
AAAACCCTGCCTTTGTGATAGCTAGCCATCGGCTCATTGTAATTAGGATCTGGTACACCCCTGTACACCCCATCCGAGTGGTACACCCTTTGAAAATTCTGGTACACCCTATAGGGTGTACGAAAACCACGGTTGAAGAGCACTGATCTAACCAACATTCCTCGAGCCAGGTCAAAGCTATCGAAATTGAAAGCGATTGACGTAGCTGACAGGACAGCTGGCAGTCTACCAAACGGTGTGACTTCGCCCTCATTTTATGGCGATATACTTTCTTTCCCATCTTTCTGGGAGGCTTTTGAACCCCTTGTTCATAACAACCCATCGGTCAGTAAATTTTACAAAATGACTTATTTGAAGGCTGCTATGAAGGGATCGGCGTCTGGTGTTCTGAACGGCTTTCCGTCTAATGCGACTAATTATGAGCCGGCGATTGCTGCGGTACTGCAACGATTCGGCAGGACGCAAGCAATTGTTCGCAGTCTCATTAAAGATCTGCCTGAAGGGAACCGGGTAGATTTTGAACTCGACAAAGTGCGAGGTATGCTAGACCGGGCTAATGCAAAGAGAACAATACCGACTCAAAATAATATCACCTGGAATCAAATGTTCACTCAGATATTGGAATCGCAGCTGCCTCAGAAATTACTTGAGGGTTGGATGCGTAAAATTAGTCCATTGATTTGAGTCCAACCAGGTAGCTCCGTCTGATCTAATGTTCGAGTATATTTCCACAGAATTGGCGACTATGGATACTTTCAAGAGGTCCAGCTCCAAGCAATCGGAGAAGCAACCGAAGACAAAGCAGCAGACCTCCAACACCGATAAGTATTGTTCCGCTCAGTCTTTGGTAACTCAATCTATGTCGTCTCTCTGCGCATATTGCAACAAGCCCCATCCATTACTGAATTGTAGAGAATTTCTGAAATTAACTCCTGCTCAACGAATGTCTGATTTGTTAACAAATCCAGGGAAGGTGTGCTTCAGGTGTCTCGCACCGCAGGGTGAATCTGGACATCCTAAGCTGTTCTATCAGTGCAAAGCCCGTTGTGAGGTCGCAAGGTTGTGGGAAGGCTCATCACCGACTACTGCACGTCTCGGAATCGTCGAATGCGAAAACAATGGTATCCACTGCTAGGCGATCAGCAGCGTCGGACTCCGAAATTGATACCTTGCTTCCCACCGCACTCGCGCAAATTTTGAACCAGGGTAAGACTAGGCGTGTTCGCATTGCTTTCGATTCGTTGTCGGAGAAGTCCTTTATCACCCGGAACGCCGCTAATTACTTGCAGCTACCGCCTATTCGAAGCCAACAAATGAATATTAGTGGATTTGGAGGTAGTTCAACCTCTAGTTCAATGGATCTAGTCACATTCAATCTGGAACCATTGCATTCAGAACCGAGAGGCTTTATTGAAGTTCAAGCGTTCGTTCAAGACGGTGTTATTTGCACGCCTTAAGATAACATCACTTTACGTTCCGATCAGGTTAAAAACCTTGACGGATTGCCGCTGGCTGACCCTCTCCCAAGGGACGACGGTACGGCAGATATACTATTGGGGGGACGATACTATTTCTCACTGATGCAAGGATCGGTTATTAGTCCTGAAACCCCCGAATCTGGACCATTTGCAATTGAAACCATTTTCGGTTGGGTGTTGGCTGGTCCATGTAGTCGTAATTCCTCACTTGACCGTTCTTCTAATTGTTTGCTTACCAGAAGCTCGTCAAAAGTACAGCGCTCTGATTTGGATCCTTGGCAAGTGTTGGACAACAAACTCGGAACGATTTTGGAAGCAAGACTGCATAGGGCTTACAGATAAGGATTTGGTTCATACTTCCGACGAGGTTGACGCAATTACGCAATTCAATGATTCAGTGTCGTTCGATGGTGATAAGTATTGCGTTTCGTTACCATTTAAACGCGATGCAATAGAGTTGCAGCCCAATTTCGCGCAAGCATATTCTCGTTTGCTAACAACAGAAAAGGTTTTAAAGAAAAACCCTGACAAATTAGCTAAATACGATCAGGCGATCATGGATTACGTGGACAATGGTTTCGCTCGGAAATTGTCGCAAGCGGAATTGGATAAAATTAGTACGATTCCTCGTTACTACGTCCCGCATCATCCGGTTTTTCGTGAAGCGAGTTGTTCCACCAAATTGCGAATTGTTTTCGACGCAAGCGCTAAAAATGGCTGTGGGTATTCGCTAAATGATTGCGTTTTGAAGGGCCCAAATTTGTTACCCGACATAGGAGCTGTGCTACTACGATTTCGCACTCATAAAATTGCTTTGAGCGGTGACATTCGGAAAATGTTTTGCCAAACTGCTATTAATCCGGATCATCAGCGTTTCCAATTATATCTTTGGCGAAATTGCGAATCGCGAAGAGCGCCAGACGTCTACGTTATGGAGAGAGTAATGTTCGGAGTCTCGTCAAGTCCTTTCCTCGCTATTCAAACAATCCACCATCATTCTAATACTGCGCCGATTATNGATAAATTTGGTCGCGACTTGGGCGATGAAATCGTTCGCAATATGTNCGTCGATGACATTCATGTAGNTGGAAATAGCGTTGAAGAGGTTGTNTGCAAGCAACAGAAGTTGGTTTTGAGTTTTTCNAGGACGGTGGNTGGTCCTTGGTCAAATTTGCGTCCAATAATCGAGAAGTCATGGATTGCATTCCCGAGGAAGCTCGGTTACNGAATTGCGTTCTCGATCTTGATGATGCCAACAATGGTGAGGCCTCGTCTCTCGGTTTGAAATGGCACACGACGCAGGATGTCATGTATTGNAATGTNAAACCNAAACTGCTTGAGCANGATANAATNGTCACCAAAAGNTCCNTTNTNAGTAAGCTCAGTCAAATCTACGACGTGTTTGGATANTTTTCAGCATTCGTTATNACNNNCAAGATTTTNNTGCAAGANTTGTGGAAACGAAAACTCGATTGGAACGATCCAGTGGACGACNNACTCGCCAAGAAGTATCGACAATGGACCGACGAGCTGTCGCTTCTGGAGTCCATCAAAATTNCACGGTACCTTTTTTGTCGAATACGTTCTCCAAATTCCCTGCAGCTCCNTGGTTTTGCTGATGCCTCTGAAAGTGCTTACGGGGCAGTAGTCTACATTAGAGCTGAAGATGANGTAGGCANTATTCAGACCCAGNNTTTGATTGCTAAAACGAGAGTGGNCCCATTNAAATCNATATCTGTTGCGCGACTCGAGCTAATGGCAGNCCACTGTCTTGCTAAATTAACCAGATACGTTTTGAATGCGCTGAGTTCTGAAATTTCAATATATAAAGTCTATTTGTGGCTCGACTCAGAGATAGCTCTGGCATGGATTGCCAAGCCAAGCTCGCATTGGAAAACGTTTGTGAGGAACAGAGTTCAGGAAATTCATGATCTCGTATCCCCACACGCTTGGAGACATTGTCCAGGCATCGAAAATCCAGCAGACTACCATAGCCGCGGCATGGCGCTTCAGGAACTGAAGACTTGTTCAACCTATTGGCACGGACCGGATTGGCTGATGTCTGAAGAGTCCCGTTGGCCTGTGAAATCGCACCTGGAACAACCAAATCCACAAGTCGACACCGAAACCGCAACTCCTCGCGTGTTAGTGAACATCACACAGCCACCAGTTCCTTTTTATGTTGATCGCTACGGTAACTATTCCAAAATTGTTCGTATTACAGCGAGAATCTCGCGTTGGCGTCATCGCGATTACATGAAAATGGATCCAGATTGCAGCAATCGTTTTGTTGGTCCAAATGAGTTCCGAATGGCGGAATACTTACTTTTACGTCAGATTCAACGCTCAAGATTTAGCAGCGAATTCGAAAATCTCGACAAAGGTAAGAATGTGTCGAATAAATCAAAAATTAAAGACATGGATCCCAGAGTAGACCTCGAAAATAAGCTAATCGTTGCCGGTGATCGGTTGAGTTTGTGTGATTTGCCAGCGTTCACGAGTTCTCCAATTATTCTTCCCGCCAAGGAGCCGTTAGTGGATAAACTCATTCTTCATGTCCACGAAAGCAACTCTCATTCTCCTCAGGACACAACCATCGCTATTCTTCGTGAGCGCTTCCTTATTATTCATATCAGGATCGAGGTAAGAAGGGTATTGCGAAATTGTATCGTCTGTCAACATTGGAACACGAAACCACTCCAACAGAAAATGGGCATTCTTCCAAAGGAACGCACTTGCGCTTCTCCGGCATTTTCTGAGGTCGGGTTGGATTTCACGGGGCCAATTTATATTAAAGTAGGTGACGACGCAATGCAAAAAGCGTATATTTGTTTGTTCACTTGCCCCCACAGTAGAATGATTCATTTGGAATTGACCAACGATATGTCCACGGAGGAATTCATCGGTGCTCTGCAACGAATGATAAACAGGCGTGGCTGGTGTCGAGAAATTATATGCGACAACCAACTGACTTTCAAAAAAGCTGAGCGTCTAAATTCAGATTTCCACACGCGCGTCCTTCAAAAAGCGGTCAGACAACGAAGCTCTGCAGAAATTCCTTACCGACAACGGGATAACGTGGAAATACATTACCGAACGTGCTCCACACCGCGGTGCCTTCTACGAGAGGATGAACAGATCCATTAAAGAACCTCTCAGAAAGATCCTGGGTAAGGCAAAATTGAAGTTCACTGAACTCTACACTATTTTGACAGATATCGAGTGTGCGATGAACCAGCGGCCGTTGACGTATCTCGGTTCCGATCCGAGAAACCCACAAGCAATCACTCCAGCTCATTTGGCAATTGGTCGGCCACTGCGACATATACCGAATTTTCCGTCCAAAACGTGTGTCAACGTCTCGAAGCGATTTCGCTATCTCCAAACGCTGTTGCGACATTTCTGGGCGAGATGGTCGAAGGAATATCTCCCGACGTTGATCAAAAGAAAGAAATGGGCTTTCGAGCATTCTGTTCCAAACGTGGGAGACATTTGTTTAATCGCAGACGACGGATACGCGCGCTCGAATTGGAAGGTCGGCAAAATCGTGCATGCTTTCAAGGGCAAAGATGGCCTCGTGAGAACATTCAAATTGAAAACCGCTCGTGGATATCTTACGCGACCTATACAAAAACTCCATTTACTGGAGAAAGACTATTCGGTTGACTATGACCAGTCAAAGGGGGGTGGATGTTAGCGCACGAGTACGGCTTTGCAGTGTCTCGTGAGATCTTGGTGTATTTAATTTAATTGTCTCGTGTTTAATCATCATCATAATCAGTCTCGTTTTCTCTTCCTATATATTCAATTGCTAGACTCGTTTTCGTTGGTTACTTTGCTGAACAGACGGTTGGAAGATTCTTGGGATAAAGCATCGTTGTAAATCCTACTGCGTACCTACTTTGTACCTACTTTATTCCTTATATTTCTGCGTACTGCGTGCTGCCATTTGTGCTGCTTACGTTCTAAGCGTTAATTTGGATTAAAAGGTTGTTTGATTTACACCGGCCTTGCATTCTACCGTCGAGATTAGACAGGCTTCTGTGCCTTAGTCGCCACACGCTCATTTCGTGTGCCGCGCAGAAACAGCAATACCCAGACGCCGAATACATTGTCCGGTCTCGTCTAGACCGTTAAGGCGTAAGCTTATATTCCCTTGCAAGTCCTCGTCTACGCTTATATTCCCTTGCAAGTCCTCGTCGAAATTGTTGGCTATAAGCGACGGAAGATATTGATTTTCCGGGATGATTATATCAATTGCTTGCCCCGGTTGATAGATCTGTAGACGGTTAAAACGTCAATATCTACTTCAGCATTGTGGCATTATGTGGCCAGAGTCGTCGCTAGGTATAGCAAGGCTATCACTTCACTGAAATGTAGAGTCATAATTAGCAATATGACGTCACGTGACGTCATGAGGTTCACGTTCGCGTTCTCACAGAACCTTTCAAAAAGGTTCGCGTTCACACGAACCTGAACCTTTCAGAGGTTCACACCATCCCTAGTATTTACTATTCGTATGTATCCTATCGTATGTATCGGAATGTAATTTAGTCCATTGACGGATTCGAGGTCTGCAGAGGCCTATAGGCCTACACTGTTCTTTATAACATTATATTTTGTGAACGTGTCAAATCTAAACTCGAGTGTGGTGTCACCAGTATAGACTGTGCATTTTTCCTTTTTATCATAATTAAACTATAGATGAAGTGATTAGATATCGCCGATATCGGGCTTTGCTGGAATCCGACATATATGCGTTGACTTTATCGTTGGTATTGCAGTAATACTATTGAAAAACATAACGCGCAGGTATTGGACGTGTGTGCGTACTGCGATAATCTTTTTGGTCAGAATGGGTATCTGATTTGTCGAAAGTTATTGTCAATAAATCATCTTGATCCGATTGATAGTGATATCATGCGCTGCACCAGCATTAATGAACATCAGACTTACTCAGGAAGACTGGCGATGCATTCGCGCACTTTCCAACCGGCCTTTATTTTGCTGGCTTGTGCCCTGTTAAGCAGACTCTTTTCCGTCTGCATTTTCTTCCTCATCTCCCATAGTTTCGCTGGACTCGGTTCGACAGGCGTCGACCTAGACCGCCTGTCTGAAGTAACAACACGGTATACGTTACCTAGAATACTTCCGCAACCCACACCCAGCAATCGGTGCTCTATCAGTAACGATATATTATATCGCTAAGAGTCTATGCGAGCAGTTGGTTTGGAATTTATAGAATTGAATTTTATATTCATATTGAAATGAGCCCGAATATTTTCGGCTGACACTCGTCAGGGGCGGTCAGTAAGTGTTACGACACAGTCAAAACCAATGTGATTTTAGCAACTACACACAACTGCTGACTTCAACACGGAAAGACGTGCTCCCTGCACTTCAACAAAGTAATGTAGTGTACGAATATGAGTGCGGCTGTGATTGTGGCTACGTGGGGAAAACGTCCAAGTGTTTGCAGGAACGCATAAACCACCATGTGCCTAGATTCATTGGAGCACGCTCGGTGAAAAGCTCACCCTTAACTCATCCGCTTAAGATTGATGCGGAACAATCAAAGGCCATAAATTCTGAAATTGGCAAACACTTGTTGGATTATCCCGCCTGTGCGAAAAATTATCGAGACGACAGATTTCGCATGCTCGGAAAGGGTCGTTCACACTTTCATTTGTGTGCCTTGGAGTCGACTTTTCTCAAAATACACCAGCCAAGGCTGTGTCAACAATAAGAGTTCGTGTATCATCTAATAATAGTACATTGAACGCTCTCGTATTCGACATCTCATGCTGGTGACGTCATACTTTGTGATACGATTGTTGATATACGATGGTTTTTTTAATTCTCTACTAGTTGCTGACGATTACGCCTGACGAGTGTCAGCCGAAAATATTCGGGTTTATTTCAATATGAATATACTATTCAATTGTATATTGAAGTTCTGTACCTCCAAGAAGATTTTCAATTTATAGAATGGCGTTCTCTAACACTATGGGGTAAAGTCTAACAAGGTCATGTCCATACCGATCATTGATAAATAACCAATATTCCAACTTCAACGCATATTATTATCGCGTCCCTTATTCTTGGGAAACTCCGGAGAAATATAGATTTAACAATAGTGCATGTATGTAGCCTACCTTCCTTGTTGGTACGAACTCCTTTCAGGTGACTTTTGACTTGCGATAACACTTCCGGATTCACAATCGTTGACAGCAGCTGCATGGGCACTATGTCGTGCTCGTCGTCAGTATCTAACCTGCTGTTATCAGACTGGATGTGATTCACGTGGTCGTACCGTGCAGACGATGAAGTCGGTTGCAGGTCACTCGGCGTCTGTATGTTGAAAACAAGTTGAAGGTTATACGTCCGATTTGTTCAAAAGTGTATAACTGGAGGTACTTGTTTCGTGTAGTTCCTTGGCATAGGCATAGTTGTATACAATTCTTCTTCTGATGACGATGATTCACCGGGATGCAACACTGCAAGATAGTCACATACGAGTCACGCACTGAACACTTGGAATGTTGCTGCATTTGCATACAAATGACTCATTATAATAAACACATATCGCACTTGACACTCTAACACGTTATTGTCACACTTATTACGACTTCATCTGTACATATTCTTACTTTTCGAAAGTTTTGCTAGTTTCTTGAATGGTATTGACTCGCTTCTATTGAAATTTACTTCGCGTGGGTTTGCTGCAGTGCCATCGACTACGTTTTCCTGCCCGTTTTCAGATGCTGGTTCGCTGGTTCCAACCAGTTTCTCCACAGTGCTGAGATCCGAAATTTCCGGCCCGTGTTTAGAATCTTCCTGCTTGACATTGCCCTTTTTACCACTGTCGTGCGGCGACCTCCTAGTATTGCTAGACGGAGAACCGCGGTGGAACGATGTAGAGGTCATGTAAGATCTTTTAGTATTTTCCAACTCATCATCGTAATACGATTCATCAGATTCAGAGCTCATCTTGTGGATAGGTTTGGTTTTTCAATGAATGTCAATATTCCTCAAATCCTATATAGGCCCCTCCTACAAAATATATCGGACGAATGCAACTAAGGAAATAAAAAATCATGTGCTGTTGTGAATAAATATTATCCAGTATTTTCCATTACCATACATCGTCTTTGACTTTTTTCCTACCAACGAATGCCTGAGAAGCCACAAATATTTCCGTTGCGTTTTCATTGGCCGATGGATCTTATCCTTTTCAAATCGTATTCGCCAGAATCGTGGCTACCCAATATTGGGAGGTCATATTGATAGACGAACTGCGCGTATAAGGCCTAATGCTTAAAACTATCTAGATTTCTATCCTCACGATACCGTACAAATATCGAAACTATAGAAGCTTACAGGAGCATAACAACTTGCCAACTCAATCTCGTCGAAATAATGTTTATGTGTACGTATAGTTCGTATATATATATGTATATATGAGTAGCCTATATATGACAAATGCTGATTATGCGCGAATACGGCTATGTGATACATAGCGTCCGCCTCGAAGAATTTCCTATATGCGACAACGCGTGTTTTGTCAGTATTATTCACAGCTATCGTAAGTAGCATTTAATTTCGAAGTTATTCCACGCAATTTTGATCGAGATCCTTCTCGTATGTTTCAATAGGAAGATGTTGAATTTTCACTTCCTAACCAAACGTCGTTGCGGTAAGTTCTAAGAACCAATGGTAGTCAAACTAAAATGCAATCAGAAACCTTTCAAGGCAAACGAATGTGACCATTCGTTCAGCTATAACACCGTTGCCCCCAAGATAATGACACAGACCCGATGTAGGCCTAAATTAGGTAACCTAACAATTTTATCAAGTAGCCAGTGCGATTTGAGAAAAAAAAAGTCATTTTTGAAGAGCCCTAGTGCGCATTCGTTTCGAAACGAAAATAAATACTTAAGCTAAAGCAAAACATTGAGCTAGGGGAAAGTCTAGTATCAAGTTAACCTTTGCGATTGATGAATATAACGTTAGACCTGTCATATATGCTTCAGGAGTCACCTGGTTTTGTATTCGGTCAATCACACGAATTGCGATCGTGGAAATTCCCTGCTAAGCATTCAGCACAGACACGAGTCCAGAGATTGATAGTCAAGGAAAATGCGGAAATGAATCTTCTACGTCAGATCACCATATTGTTTAGAGATGGTGCGAACCCCTGAAAGGTTCTGGTTCGTGTGAACGCGAATCTTTTGAAAGGTTCTATGCGAACGTGAACGTGAACACGAGCCTATAACGTAGCGTGAATTTATATTACTAATTCTAACCATGCATTTCCGTAAAGTGCTATATTTATGTACAACGGTACCTAGTGACGACTTAGCCAAAATATGTATAATGATGAAGTACGTGCTGACTTTTTAACCATCACCAAATGTATCAACTATGGAATGATCATACCTTATAATAATTCCATAAAATCACAAAATCAATATCCTCCGCCGCTTTGCCAACAATTTCGACGAGGACTAGCAAGTGAAGATAAGCTTACGCATTAACGGTCTAGGTTAGACCGCACATTGTGCTATTCAGCGGTTCTCAACCTTTTTCACCTCGCGGATCGGTAAAATTTCAAAGAAAATTTGGTGGACCGGTGGACCTTCAAACATTGAAATCTGTAGCCTATACGCTCACGCGAACCCCTGATTACTTGATTGATTAACATCAATGTGTGATCGTGATGTTACGTCTTCTAGTTCCTAACTGCTTTTAGCCAGCCGGCTTTTAGGATTCGTGCTACTATAGCATCGTCGTTGATTTTCGCTATTTTATAAAAGAGTTACATGAACAATCTAACTGACGCTCACGTGCATTATTTCCCAAGGGGTTTTACGTCTGACATGCAGCAAGAGAACTTGTGACAACTTTGATGGACCACAGATGTCTCATTGACTTGAACAGCTATTTTGAAGTACACAAATAATAATCTAATAAATACTGTTTTGGTCTCTATACTTTAAACTTGAAGGTTGCGATTTATTACTTGTATAGGTGGATAAATACGCGACTTATGCATCGATTCAGGAATCCGGACCGCCAAGTACTCAATTTTCTCATATCCGGTCCGCCGACTGGAGAAGTTGCCTGCCTCAGGTATAAATCCACGCAACATTTAAAGTAGGCCTATACGCAGCCGTGTATTTGCACTTATTGTACTAGAGATGACTTTTTTAGGGATTTGTCCGTAATCAAATATGTCCATGTTAGTATTCATGTAATTTTACGGTAGTGAGTCTGTTGAGTCGAGGTGAAATTGTCTTACCCAGATAAACGTGCTACCGCCGATAGTCGATTACAGTCTTTCGCGCCGAAGGGGGTCAAATTAAAGTCGGATTAACCGACTACGCGAACTCGAATAATAATCTTTTTTTCGACACTGCCGAGAGTTCAGGGTTGGACCATCAAGCTATACTTGTCGTGCTACCTTGTTCATTTCCCAACACCAATTTATCTACTACGAATACCATGCAGTGCACGAAAACACCTTGCAACAACGACACCTGGCCGTCAACAAAATGAATGAATCGTAATTAAACGAATGATCGAGCAAACTGCTCGGTTAGCGAGTAGCTCGTACTTGTCGCTCGCATGTATTCATCGTAGAAGGCTTGAACTTCATGTCAAATCGAATACATTTCCAGGCCTATAATGTTACCTCACGAATTTGATGTTTTATTTATTTTATCAGTGGAAAAGCATTCAATCAACATTTTGTATCCTGAAATCAAATTATAAAATTTCAACATACCTGACGGACCTTCAGAAAAGACCTCGCGGACCGGCGGTTGAAAACCACTGTGCTAAGGCGACAACTACATTGATATTGATCACAGTGAAAAACGTTTTTACACTTGCTACAGATAGTACCTCAACATAACGGTAGCTAATACTCCAGTCGGACGGATTTGTTTTTATAATACAATAAGCATTAGGGATCTTCAAAAATGACCTTTTTTCTCAAATCGTACTCGCTACCCGATAAAATTGTTAGGTTACCTAATTTAAGCCTACACACCAAATTTGGTTCAATTCCAACC
>ATSW01006410.1:0-12586 GCA_000444245.1 Botryllus schlosseri
ACCTAATATAACACACGTCAAATATATTTTCTAGCGAACGGCGTTAATCAGTCTGATTACCCACCAAGCATATTCACAAATATTCCTTCTGACGTGCCTGGTCTATTTACCCCTGCGGGGATAGGATACGGCCCGGCATAAGTGGATGATGGAGGAAGAGTGTGCGCGCTGCCGATTCGGTTTCCCGCCCCTGCGTTGTATTTATGCCGCATCGGCATCTCTGGCATTTGTACTCTCGCGTGGCCGGAGAGGTAGCGGCTAGGATCGTCGGTCGGGTAACTTTGCGAGGTCATCAAGCGACTCTGTTCTTTCGGATCTGCGTACGCATAATGTATTCAATTGAATAGCCTGTTCACATTGAAATGAACCTGAATATTTTCAGCTGACACTCAATCGTCAGCAACTAGTAGAAAATTGGAAAGAACATTNCATATCAACAATCGTGACACAAAATATGACAAGTGCGATGCCTTTTTATATACTTTAAATTCGATACATCAATCCCATAAATTCAGAGTAAAGAGCTAAATAATTCCCTAACGTTTGTCGATGTATTGGTAGAAGAAGTCGTCAATTCACAACATCAGTTTATCGAATGTTTATCATTATGTTATATGTGGAACTCCGTTTGCCCGAAGAAACGTAAATTAGCCTAAATTTGATCGCTATATACCCTTGTGCATATCGAGCCCTCAGTACTTGCTCTAAAGAAAAATTGTCCGCAGTATTGGGTTGGATTAGATCGATTCTTTCCAAAAATGGCTATCCTGATAGCATCATCGAATTGAGCTCAAGCTATTTTAAGCCATTTATATATCAGTATCAGTTTATTAAGGATTTCATCATTTCAAAACACCACAAAACTGCGATACAATGAAAAGATGGGAATGTGTCGAAACGACTTTGAGTAGTCTTTGAAATCAGACACCCACCCGGGCCTGGGCGATGCAAAGAGGCGGCATGCACGCTGAATGAAGAGTGAAATTTATATAGGGTTACCGTATTTTGAGATCAGTAGAGGAGTACACTTTTAACAGGCTGCAATAGTATCTGTATAGCTAAAGAGAAAACGGTTGATTTTCAAATTTAAACAGCTAACGTCATTGGGTTGACAAAAAAAGGTCATTTTTCGAATTCGTCTCCTCAAAATATACGTTTATAGCTCATTTTAGGCGAGTTGACTAAAATAAAAAAATAGAAGGTCATTTTTCGAATTTCACTCCTGCCTCTCGTCAAATCGGCCCACATTTTGGTATTTTAAGCTAAAAATGAGGACAAATTGCCAAAAAGGAAATTTCTAGATAAAGTAGGATAACTCATCCTAAAGGAGGACGTGGTAACCCTAATTTATATGTATATATATTGAGTCTTGACGCTGCGCAGCCGTAATTGGGTGGTCTTAACATTTTTACCGTGCCGGCCGCAAGCTAATTTCTCACTGCGGCCGGTGACGAAATTACCTGACGCTGACGGAAGGCCTTTCGCCACCGGCATCATTTCGTTTACAGACGACGAGTACGCTTGATGAGCTTGCTGGAGAGCTTGCTTTGCTTTGTGCGATAACCTCGAATACGAACCTCCCTCTGAAGCAGCTGAAGTAAACACAGACACCTGTGTTGGTATGGCTTAGTAGGCTTTCAGGCTTATAGGCTTAGTAGGCTTACTGTCAGCTACAAAGCACTTCGATCTCTTCCTAGTAAGAGAGTAGATTTTGCCTGCTTGCATTATCTGCTCAAGTGGTTACGTTTTAAACTACTTCTACGCAAAACTACCTGCCTATCACATCTTTTCATTTTGCAAAGTATAAAGTAGTTTTGAGATAAGTTTGCGTCACTATTATGAGTGAAATTGTCATAACAATACAGCCCCCGGTATTACGATAACTGATAATATATTTTTATAATTATTATGATTTACTCTATTTGTAGCGTCAACAAAAACAACCAGCCACATACCTTTATCGTGCCTCTTTTTCCTCTGCCTAGACGGCGGCATATGCCTGTATTCCTCGTAATTCCCGTGCTCCTCGAGATACGGAGACCTGCCTTTGTTCAACCCGGCCGCCCTCATAACCTCCGCGACTTGTCTCTGCGTGAACGGCTGGCCTAGACTTTGGTTAGTCGCCATGGAAGGCAGGGAAGCCCCGTCCATTTCGCTGGCGCTACCGCCGTAGCCTGAGGATATGCGAGATCTTTCGTCTTCCGTTAGGAATCGACGCCGGCCGCCGGCCGGTTCGCGCATTACGTAAGGGCGAGGTTGCGGTAAGGGTGGGTCGTGTACGTGACTCTGTACCTGTAAAGATGGGTTAATGAGAGGTTTACAAAGCATATAGTTTGATGATATATTAACAACAAACTTGTACAAACTACTAGAACGCAACTAGAATTAGAACTAACGACCTATCCCACATCAACTAACCAAAACACAACTAATTAAAACAGGGGATACCAACTTGCGGGATTGGGACCATGATATTTTTACAAGGGGGCCATGAAAGAACATACAAACATGAAATGAAAAAAAAATTGACAATAATGCTGTACAGCAATAATCTGCTTCTTATGTTATGGGTTTAGTTTCTGTTGTTTTACAAAATTGAGCAAATTGAGCCCCAGCGTATTGAAATTGCCGAACCACTGATGTTGGCTTTCCCATCAACATATCGTTGCGAATGTGGGTTTAAACAATGTTACTTCCGAAGACAAAGCAGCGCAAAATCTAGTATATTCACTAGAACATGTGGTTGGGTCTTTCCACCACCAAACCAGCAATCAAGACATTGGGGCAAAAACAAGCTAAGCCATCACATTAACTGAATATGTTATATCTAATAAATTTACTATCGTTTTCATAGTATGTTCTACTTATATCATTTTGGTATTCTAACAACAGTTGTGTTGAAACCAGATCTTCATAAAATATCAAATAGGATTGGTCATTGATTTTTCAAATTTTGCAACTAGTACTAGAACTATACACAAAACAGTATTTCGTTGACCGTCAGCTAATTAGATGGTATTTTTTACAAGTCTGCTCATCAAGACTCACTCTAGGCAGACGTTCCGTCATGCTAGCTCCGGAATCAGAGTCGGAATCGTCGTCTCGACCGCCCAACCTCTCGTTAGCTCTGCGAATGGAATCCATCGTTGTGAACGAGTGTTTCAACAATACAAACGGTGAAAGCCAGAGGCGCTAAGCCTACATTGTCCAGTAACGAAGTGCTGCTGCTAATGTATGCAAGAGTCACATATACCTTTCAATCTTTCGTTGCCTTTCTTGATATTTCACGTTACCGTTGAATAACTGTTGCCGCCGAAGTCGCCTCTCGTGATCCAAATACTGCTTGATCTGCTGTTGCCTGCAAAGATGAATTTCAGAGAAGCGCACCCTTTGAATGGGTGTAAATTAGTCAAATACACCCACGGTAGACTTGGACAACTGGATAATTCTAGTTGTCGAATTAGACGAAATGCCCGTAATATAATTATAATCTAATTTGTGATATGTTTCTTTGTTCTAGTTATAGTTCTAATCAGTTCGTTCTCATAATGCACGAGAATGGCAACTGGCAAGTGTCTGCACAGCAAGCTTGGATCGTTTTGCGCTATACATTTCTCCTGCAGCATTTTCAGGAAAGCCAGAAATTAGATTAGAATTGAAATGAGACGATAGAAACATTTCGCAAATTTGACTAGAATTAGAATTATAGCAACAAATTTTTCACAAATTAGATTACAAATTACACAACTGTATATGTTACATGCTGTTACATGCACGGTTGCCATCCGTCCTTATTGCTCAGATTTGTCGCCTGTTTGCCTGATATACATTTGCGTCCTATTCTGTACCCATTTGCGGTAAGTTAGTCCTTGTTTTCGGCTGTGAGGCCGTGATGACCCTTTTCACAGCTATCATCTGCCAAGAATACCGTGAGCAGGTGACAGTAGGACTAGGCAAAGGTGTTTCGACCTTTTTGTAGTCATCAGCAGGGCCGTAACAGCACTTCGTCAGCCCCCCCAAAAAAAACGTTGGTCTTGGGCCCCCCATATGAGGCTATACACTATTTCCTACTAGCCTACATATAAACTACGTTGGAGGCCGTTTACTGAGTCAGCTTTCCTCACCTAAACGCGCGAAGCGCGACAAATTTGTATTATTCATGATTGAATATGTCAATATGGGCGAAAATTGCATATATATTGCTATCAATTGTTCACCTCTCTCTGCTCGCGTAATCAGATTTACTGGTAGAGCTGAGTGAGGTGTGTTTGAAGAGGTAGGATCCCTCAATAATAATTAAACATCTTCGGACGTATACCCGTTGGCGGGAACGAAGCAGCACTTCGTCATCCCCCCAAAAAAACTTGGGCCTTGGGCGTCCATAGGGNAATAAACCTACCCTACTTGGGCGTCCATAGGGTAATAAACCTACTTATTCGCTTTTGCCACGAAATTTGTCGTACTGCTAAGTGAGCAAGCGCTAAGCGCGAAAATTTTCGATAATTCATGATTAAATCAGTCAATAAGATCGGGAATTGCATATATGTTGCTATCAATTTATCGTCCTCTCTGCTCACGTAGTCAGATTTACCGGTAGAGCTGAGTGAGGTGTCTTGGAAAATGTCGGGCCCCTTGGTATGACCCCGTAACATGATGTTATTTTGTCACCTCCTTTCTGCTATATCAAAAAATATAGAATCGCCCAAACGCAGGCTTCTAAACTAAAAGACCGACACGATTGCAAATTGGTATTTCTTCACTGGCATATAATTTTCCCTGCGGAATGGTATTTGTCTTGTGAGGTTCAGATTGCCAAGACAGGAGCATTCGGCGCCAGTCATGTAGGCGCCTATAGACAATTAAACCTATATGTATTTTGTATGTATAGTGAAGTTTTCGGTCAGCATAAGGACGGTCCTTTTCGGTCAAGGTTTTCTCGCTGCTGATCGTTCTGGCACACGTTCTTGGAGTCTAATGTTACATCGCCTAAAACTTGATATGTCTTGGTGCATCGTGGCGCGGTAATGGCCAACGCCGATATGCCATTTTCTATAATTCTTGAGTATTTTTTCATGGGGGAGGAGTACCCCAAAATCAAGATATTTATTTTGAAACTCGAAATCGCGCCGTGCGCGAACATTTTTTGAAAAAGTTGCATAACTTTTAAAAAATTTCTCTATAATTTTATGCTAATTCACGAAATAATTTTGGGCCCCCTTTAAGCTCACCCCCCCCAATTGGGGGGTTTGGGGTGCGGCAATTACGGTCCTGGTCATCAGTACACTAATTTCGCGGTATGCTTGGTTGGTAACGCTGTTTGTGGGTTAACATCAATGGATATACTATACAGCAAGACTTACTTTGTGTAAAACGCCATGTAATGATCGGGCGACATAGCGTTGGCTCTGGCTTGCATTCTGGCGTCTTCCATTCTGCGATTTTCGCGGGAATGATAGTACGAAGTATGCGGGGTCCTGGGAGGAGATAGGGGAGCCCTTTTCGTGACCACTTGTCTGGGACTTCGACGACCGTTATCGGATATGTGTTGGTTACGAAACTGCCTCGTCAGTGATTTCTAAAAATTTACATGACAACCACGATCTGTGCATAATGCATACCATGAGTGCATGATGGGCATATGGCGCCGGACAAGGAAGCCTGTAAGGCTTTCTAAGTCTGTATATGCTTCCCATAACGTGGTTAATATATCCTAATAATNGACACTACAGTATTTTTACATACCTGTATTAAATCGTATGAATTCCGGCGTCCTCGACGGCTGCCCCCGGTCGGCATTTCTCTTTTTATAACGCGAAATGGTACTGACGGCCCGTGCTAAAACGAGAACGGTCATTGCCAAATAGGCTTCATTCATAAATTTGTAAAGTTACGCCGCATGGCATAAACGCGACACACTTGATATCCTGGCAGATTATGTATATATCTAGGAATCTTTGTAGTTGGTGGAGATTTGGGAGGCTCACTACAACATATAGAAATATAAATCGTTGACATTTCGTTTTCTGCACACCCGACTTTAAACAGACTTCTGGGAGTACGGAGCTTCAATAGCGCAATTAAAATATCCGCATATTGCCAAATCCATTCAGAAATCCACATGCCCGATCTTATCACACCCTCATCGAAAAGAGAGTGTAGTAGGCTATTCATGAGAACGGAACCCAACTCGCAGGACTTTATCGCGGTTATATATCCTATGTGCCTACTACGTGTGTACCTTCCTTCGTCCCTACGTACATATGCATCATTTGGATTGAAATGCTGTATTTGATTTATACCGTGGTAGGTTGTTGTCTGTGTTATTCGTGGTGTTTGACGACTACAATGGTGATTTACATCAAGCCGATATTCCTTATTGTGGACTCCGGGGCTACCGACTTGTAGCACGGTCCACTTTTTTTTAATCAATCAGGCTTATTTATATTTTCATCATTTCAAAACATCACAGGACTGCGATACAATGAAAAGATAGGAAGGTGTCGAAACAACTTGGAGTAGCCTTTACGATCAGACATCCACCTTAGCCTAGGCGAAGTAAAGAAGAGGCATGCACCTGAATGAAAAGTAATGCAGAGAATATAAGACGCAAGCGACAAAATGAGGCGGCAGGTGGCGGAGGGCGAGGCCGATGTTAGGTCGTGGTCTGGTAATCCTGAAGGCTGGCTGGTATTTAAGACACCGCTTACGCGAATGAGATGGCGAGGAGGTGCCCAGATAAACCTCCAACACATATAGTATAAGAACTATGGAGTCGACCTCGGTAGGACTCGAACCCACAACCCAACGGTGTTGCAGTTGTGGATTACACCACTATGCTACGGTTTCGTGTATGACAGGTTTATATTCCAACCCGTATATCACGGGTGTGTATGCACACCTTTTCGCTAAGAGTGATGCAGAAGCGCATGGCGGTAAATGCGCTCGAAAATCCTGGAGTGGATTTGCATCATGTCTCTGTTTATGGTTCATGGTTTTTGATGTCTTTGCTCTGGCGTGAACGGGATTCAAACGCACACTGCGTGCGAACACACAAACACCACTGGACATTAAAATCGGTTGGATTTTTGGCGGTTCAGAAAGATTACTGACTCCACTGGAAATTATAATACGCTATTTTGGCGTGAGGCTTCTTTTCAAGTCGGCGAATAGTAATAAATGCCTCGCCATCCACAGCGGAAACGGTACGTAAACTGCATTTATTATAATTATTAGTCCATTTATGATCGTCAACAACCGTGTCGGTGTGAAGATATACAACGTTTCCCGCACGATGTAGGTTGCATTTAAAACACAGATGGGCCTTCGTTTGAAACATTGTATAAAACAGGTACTGCAGATAAACGCGATTTGTCGTACAGACGTGTACCTGTCTGATTTTTCCAGCGTTGTCGAACTGATTGATTTCCCGGGTCTGAATNTCCTCTTCGTCGTCAACCAAGTCGTTAGAAACCTGAACGGACTGGTCGTCTTCGAGTTGCGCTCCGTCGTATATAGATTCGAACGGGTCGTCCACGTTTTGGCGCGTTTCAGAGGCCTGGTAGGCATCTCGCGGTACAAGATGAACTTCGACATCCATGTCAAACTGAACTGTATAGAATAATCGTACAAAATAAGTACTTATATAGGAAGTTTAACTTTCTACTTCTACTTGAAGTGGTTTTGACGTCCTCGAAATTACTACTTTTGTTTGTAATTGAGTAGAAATCTACAGCGTTACTTCTCATTATACTTAAGAAGAAATGCTCAACACTTTGACCGCATCTGACAATCAGTCATATCTCAGACACTAGGTCTGGTTATGATAGCCTTTTTGTAACGGGGATGCGTCTAGACTGGACGATGACAGCCAGACAAAAGGTCATTGGCATGAACAAATGCTATTTATTATGTGATGAATATACCTTGCGTTCATAAAAGGCTATTTCGGATGGCAACTAATTTCAAATACGTGACATACATAGCTGCTTAACCACATTAGAAGGGCTTTAGTGTATGAATCTGCTAAAACGGATCGGTGATTCTATTCAGAGGCACATAAATGTCAGTCAATAGTCGTTACATATACTATAGGCATTAGTAACAATAATATTATATCAAAGCTCGCTATACATACATTGCCTTTTGTAATAGGCGCTGCACATTTCCGATATATTATGAAATTCATCGGTGGTAAAATATCTTCTTTTACTTTTCATCCAGTGTGCATGCCTCCTTGTTTACATCGCCTAGGCCAGGTGGGTGACTGATTTCGAAGACTACTCCAAGTCGTGGCGACACCTTCCTATCTTTCATTGTATTGCGGTCTTGTAGTGTATTGAAATGAAGAAATTTTTAGTGATAAATTGAATTGAATTGAATGCAGAATCGAGCAAAATGATGACTAACCGTGGCGACAAAATGTCCAGATACACGCGATATACTGCACACGGTAGTACAGAATCACTGGATATGAACGCTTGCATTCAGGGAAGACATATTCATTTTGAAGGACATGCCTCGTGTCAATAACACTATATTTGCACATTGCTGATTCGTAACTAATATAAATCAGTCTGCGCTTCATCAGTAAGGGCTTTATTGAATCAATCATAAGTTATACCAGATATATTTATCAGTTGCATGTTCATCAAATCACCCCACCAACGCAGTAGAATCAGTAGAAATGATATAGACCTATATTATTGCGTGTCGGAGTTGGCGTAATATAACTTAATCTGGGAAAAAATATTAAATCATACCCATTTTTAAATGCATTTCAGTCGTGCTTGCTGGTGGTTAGGCTAGGCTTACCATATTTTGGAAATCTAAAAAGAGGACACTTTTTCAGAAACTTCAGACTTGCAAAACCAGAGAAGAATTCTCAAAAACCGGTGAATTTTTCCCACATTACCAAGTGTCTTCTTTTCGCTCAGAGCTCAAAATACCGTTTTTCTCCACACATTGTCGGGTGGAAGACTAAAAGAAAAAAAAGAAAAAAAAAAGGTCTGCTTTTCGCTCAGAGCTAAAATCACCGTTTTTAACTCCGAAATATCCGCCGGAGCGTCACTTCTGTACTAATTTGCGGCATATCGCTCGTAATTTGCTCTAAATCTGACCTAAATTTTCAAAAAATAGGACAAAATCTCAAAAAAGAGGAGAAAAGGGCGTCGTACGAGGACACTTTCAAAAAAGTCCAAAAAGAGGACAAATCCTCTTAAAAGAGGACGTGTGGTAAGCCTAGGTTAGGCCTACTGTGATTTTATATTGGAATGGTCATTAATTCGAACGATTATCCACGTAGAGTAGACATTGATTGATATTTTAGTGTGGAACTTTCATCATATCTACAATATGCGACTGGTATCAACTACGAATGCCACGAGCCCGCGACTACGGCTTGTTTAGTATGAGAGAAATAGACCATCTGGAATTGTACTCGAACTAGACAAAGATAAGATTTAGTATAGTATCATTAGCTCACGGCTCCTTTTATCTCAATTAGAGTTCGATTAGCACACTGATTTGCTAAACCGACAACTGATGACATCGATAAAAACCATACCAATACGCGTTGGCATGATCACGAATTATATAACCGTAACGGACTCCCCAAGTGCAACTGTTTCCCTCTATAGTTCTAGACATCCCTGGTTTCTCTGTACCAACCTTTTTGTTTCTTCACGCTCCCACTTCGACTCGCGCTACCTCTTTTCTTCAAGGCAGACGGAGGTGCCGATTCCAGACAAGGCGTTGCAACCGAGCTTCTGTCTCCTTGCGACATCGTATCCGCTACCGACAATATTCCATCGTCTTGACTGGCTTCTTTAGGCAGCGATCCNACAATTTCTTCCTCAATATTAGTCGCCATGTCGTCTTGCTTTCTTGCTAATTCAATGGGCTGTGCGGNTGTGTTTTTATCTGGGAATGTACTGCTTCGNAAGGGATACATTCTCGTGTTTTCCCGTATAAGACCAGGGTGTAGGTTATATTCTGTCGGAGGGTAGTTATCCGACTTNTGAACACTATAACCTACNGTTGCAGATCTACTGCGCTGTTCTTCTTTTGTATTACGTTTAAAGAAATCTTTAATGTTGCGNAGCANTCGACTTGGCGTTGAAAATATCCGNCTTAGNGTATCGTTCTGTTCTAAGTTGTCTTGAACTGATCCGGCTGAAGAAGGATAAGTTAATGATGATATTTCAGGATCTCCGTCNGATATTGTATCTTCATCGTCTGCAGACACGCTGTCCCAGTAATCATCGTCAGATAATATTAATTCTTGAGGATAGTTTGTAAAATCATCGCCAATTAGGGGATACTGTATCGCAATATTAGAACCATCGCTGTCTAGATCGAGTTTCACTCTCCGAAGCGGCGTTCTAGGCGCACTGATTGTCGTGGCGATAATTGTTTTCTCTCTGACAATACCCGCGCCGTTATGAAAAGGATCCCGGGNTTTGTGTTTCGTATTTATGTTAAACCTGTTATTGTTCTGCCCCTGACAACATGTAAGTGCCTCGACCCCATTGAAAGAGTGTCTATGTATATCTGACGTCATGTAGACATCATGTCCTTCGGTATTTTGTGTTGACACATTAGGCGATCTTTGACCCGAGTAAACGCTTTCATTGGAATACTCAGGCTGTTGGGTAACGTGAAATTCTTGCTCNGAAGTCACTAANATCTCGTTAGTTGATCCGTGTGAACTACGCCTAAACGAATATTCTCGGATGACATGATGCGTTGATACGACTGAAGGTTCTTTCTGNAGATTACTGCCGTTTGAGACAACTGTATTTTCGGCCTCGTCGCTTGAATTTGACTTTCGTGTTGGCTCAGTTGTCAATGGCTTCCAAGGCGTTGGTACTCNTTCTTTCACAATAGGCTTTGAAGCCTGAACNCTTTTTGCACCGTCTGATNTTTGTTCNTTATCGTTGGAATCGCAGCCTTTGTGTGAGTCTAGCATCGCGTCTGGGCGGTATTTTGGCGGGTACTCTCTGGTTAGAACTTGCAAATCGTCTGCGCGACTTTCGTTTGTGAATATATGGCGTCTTCTGGGAGATATCGGCGTTTTGGCTCTTTGGAGTGCTTGTTCGATGCGACCCTCCCTAGTTGTGACTATCATACAAGTTTTTGGCCTTTCCAAAGTTTCTGGGGTTGTCGGGGGAGGATGAGGGATATAATGGCGATTTGAAGATCTCGAATACAACATCCTTGATGCTATCTGGCGTCAAGACTTGATTACAGAGTTTCAGAGTGATGTCATTGCCGCTATCGACTAAGAACTTGAGATTGGGACATGTGATGTAAGCCTACCAGTTAGCCTTCGAAACCTAGGCTCGTGGAGTTAATTCAGTCGCAACCACAGTTCCTTTCTGTCAACAGCACACTAACCTCTATATACACATATAAACGTATGTATTATGATATTATTTTCTCTGTTGTCAGTTCTCTTCGTGATAGCAAATGCCAAACGGACGATGCTGTATATCTGAATCACTTCCATTCATTTTCAGTGTTTCATAAGTTATAAATCAGTTGGTAGACACTCCCCTGTGAAATCCTATGCTTTGATAAATGTTGCCACTGATGTGTTGGGGTGATAACCGCGATAGCTATCAAATTATTGAACGACGTTTCAAGTAGCTTTATGGCGATACTTGACACTGGTATTAATAGGGGATAACGTCACGTAGCATTGTAGCGTCTGCGAAATAGTTTCGTCGGATCATCGCCGCGATGATGTTTCCGACATTGTGGCTCGACGAATTGGCAGAGCGGCGCACTCGATATTAACAAACGATTGAAAAAAGGCAATCAAATCAAGTCTACGAGGCGAATGGGGTTTAGTCAATGAATACTCTTTATATCCGCGCATTTCAATCAAAAGCAATAGATTATAACTCCTATGCTAGGGTTACCATACGTCCTCTTTTAAGAGGATTTGTCCTCTATTTTTGACTTGTTTGAAAGTGTCCTCGGAGGACGCCCTTTAGTCCTCTTTTTTGAGATTTTGTCCTCTTTTTTAGAATGTAGGTCATATTTATAGCAAAATGCGACCGAAATGCCGTAAATCAGCACCGAAGTGACGCTCTGGCGGGTTTTTCGGGAGCTGGGCGGAAAGTTGACCGTTTTTTGAGAATTCTTATCGGTCTTACCGAGCGAGATAGTGTAATGGTTGTGCGTCCGGCTTCTCGGTCGGTAGGTCGTTGGTTCGATCCCCGGTCGGGTCAGACCAAAGACTCGAAAACTGGTATCCGCGGCTGTCCTGCTATGGCCAGGGGTGGGCAAACTTTTCAGCTCGCGGGCCGCATTCGACATTGGAATCCATTCGCGGGCCGCACTGTATAAAATTGGGATTCTAAGCCATAATTCAATATGAAATAAAAATATTGTGCTAAGAATTTAACTTATCATCATCATGTTGAAATATATTAAGATAACGTTCACTCAAGTACGCACAGTAATTTGATTTTAGTACGCATTTTATCAATATTTTATCAACGTTTCTGGAGGCTTGCGCGGGCCGCACAAAACGGTGTTGCGGGCCGCATGCGGCCCGCGGGCCGTAGTTTGCCCACCCCTG
>ATSW01006414.1:0-12582 GCA_000444245.1 Botryllus schlosseri
TTGGTGTGCGTCGTTTTTTAAGGCAACCTAACGATTTAATATCGTAGCCAGCAAAATTCAGGGAAAAAGGTTATTTTTGAACAGCCCTACTGTACCCATATGTAGCCTACACCCAAACAGAAGAAGTAGTTTCATGTCCGCCTCTTTCAGATTGGCAAACTTGGATTCATTCTGTGATGCATAAAATTTGTCAATACTTTCAAATTGGAATTTCACTTTCAGGTCAGAAGTTCCCCGCGGGTCGCTCAAAATCCCCTCGCGTGTCGGATCCGGCCGGCGCGCCGTATGTTTCCCGCCCTGGTTTAAATGATGAGGACAAACATTTGCTTATGGTATCACAAAAGGAATGTAGCTTACAAGTTACGTACGTACACAGCTGATACATGTTATATCAACATGTTCTGAAGCATAAACTTAACTGTTTATTTTGGTAGCTATAGTCATCGGTCCATTTTAATGCAGATCTGGTACGTCCATGTACACTCAGTAGCCTACACCCCATCTCCCCATCTAAGTGATACACCCTTTTTAAATTTTGGTACACCCTAGGGCAGGGGTTCTCAACCCGCGGGCCGCAGACGTTTATCCTGAGGCCCGCGATATCTCTCGTGATGAACACATTTACTACTGGCACAGAATTGTTGTATACTAATTTAGCTACTTAGCTCCGTTATCGTACCATCTGTGTGTCGCTTGAATACTCATTCTTTGATGTGTTCTGGTTTCTTGATGTCTGCTCGAGTTTAGATATTTTTTATATCGGCATTCCTCTGGACTCTGGTTTTAGAGAATCCGGCGGTGTAGTACACTTGTTACGAGTGTTTCATAATAGAAATTAAAACTGGTGAACTATAGTTTCATTAACCGCGAATGATTTGAACAGAAACAAGAAAAGGGAACGGGAAATCTCGCGGCGAAGACTGTGTTTGTAACTCTGCGCGTGAAACAATGAATTTGCTGTCTCAGATATAGATGTACAACCGATTTGTCATATTTGTCGAAGAAGAATTGTCGTAACGAAGCGTAGAAGCTTAAAATGATACAAGAAAAGTTTATTCTGGAGTTGTAGGCTACATATTGCCTGATCTTGAACAAAGTTGCTAGCTAGGTGTCGAGACCAGCAATCCATATTTCGAGGCATTGTTAAAATTGCCTATGACGTTACAGACACATTGGAATATCGGCATACCCGAAAAATTGCTGGAGAAGGTGTAATGTCAATAATACTCTACCAAACTGTTCGAATATTCGCTGTTTCCAGAACTTACCAGAAAGGACACCCTCACGTGACAAATTTTGAAGCTACAGTCGTCCGATGCAACCGCGACCAGACGAGTAGCAGCAATGTCAGTCGATCATTCATTGCACGTTGCCGCATAGACCACATTAACTGCTAGCATTGCACGAATCCACCGACTCCTCAGACGTTGCATAGCTAATTATCTGAGTGCATTTTATCAGAGTGGTCATATTTGCAGATGAAATACTGGCAAGGCAAACGTGGGGAGGGGACCAGAGAAAAACATAAACTTGACAAAGCTGAATTCTGTAACTATTGCTGACCCCAAAACGCATGACTTCTCTTATCACTGAGAGGTCAAAGTAACAGTTACCGTAATGCGCCACTGGGAGGTGCATATTCTCACAAAAAAAAACTGCAAAAAATATGTATTAAATGCCCGAATACGGCTGGTAAATAAGCTAGTAGCCTCAATTTAATAGTAGCCCTAAAATACATGGTAATAATGTTCTGCAGCCTACGGCGTCTTTCGCTGGTAAAATGCGGCCCATGCCTCCCGTTATGCATCGCAAGTTGAGAACCCCTGCTCTAGGGTGTACAATACACCGGGTTGAAGAGGCCTGCCCTAGCTGGCACAAACAAGCCGCGACCACCACCGGTACTGCCCAGTGCCCACACAAGCAAGGGAACAACTGTGACAGGTACACCCACATTTATTCGAAATCAATCATAGATGAGCACTAGCATGTAAAATCACTTGCGACTGGCTGCTCTGCTCTTGATGTCCGCCTGTATCTGTATCAGCTTTCTGGGCGTACGCAGTCTCAGACTTCTCCTGCCTGGTTGAGATTGCA
The DNA here is from genome assembly GCA_000444245.1 of Botryllus schlosseri. Classification (NCBI taxonomy): domain Eukaryota; kingdom Metazoa; phylum Chordata; class Ascidiacea; order Stolidobranchia; family Styelidae; genus Botryllus; species Botryllus schlosseri. The sequence goes on from ATSW01006414.1 coordinate 2,095, forward strand.
CGCCTGTATCTGGCTTGGCATGTACCTCGGCTTCTGTGTACGAGATTCTCCGAGGCTTCCTGGCGCTTCTGCGCAAAGATGATTCGTCAGATTCTCGGTTTGAGTTGTCGTCTTTATCGGTAACTACGTCGACGGCTCTTTTCGTGGCAGAACGCAGACTTCTCGTAGTTCTCCGGGTGCTTGCGCCATGCTCGTCGATCTCGCTCGTTTTCGGAAGTTCAGCCTTTGACGCGTTGGGCTCGGGCGTTTCTTCCACAGTTTTCAAAATGTTTTTGACGGATGCACGCAATCTTTTTGGACTGACCCAAGTCAATCCAGATTCGTTATCGCTTCCTTTACGCGGCGTGGTTTCAGTCCCTTTTGCTCTGCCGGGCTTCGTGTCGAATGCCTTTTCCATGGCTATTTCATCGACACATTCAGAGTCGGTAAGATGGCCTTCAGAACAGCCAGAGTCCTTATCACCATTCGAGTCAGTGATTGAAACTGGGGCTGTTTTGTGATCGACTTCCATATCCTCCACCTTGTCCAAAGAGGTTTTGTCAGACACACGTTGACTTGAACTCGTACACGTCCCTACAATATTCCTATCAGCACTTTTGGTTTCCTTGGCTGTCGCTTCACTAGACTTGTCAACCACGTTTTCAGTCACCACTTTCTCAGTAATTTCCGAGTCAGCGATTCGACCTTCAGAATCTCCAAGCTCTTCTTTTATAGTGATGACAGTCGTGGACGTTTTAATCTCTGCCATGTCTGGGCCCGTTTCAAAAGGTTGTGTGTCCTGGGCAGCTTCCGCTTCAATTTCAGCTTCAACCATTTCTGTAGAAGCTTTTGTATCAATCTTCACCTTGCCTGTGCCTGTTTCGAAAGGTTGCGTGTCCTGGGCCGCTTCCGATTCAATTTCAGCTTCAAGCATTTCTGTAGAAGCGTTCGTTTCCTGGCCACCGTTACTTGGTCCTTGCGAATCCTCCGCATCGTTTCTGGTTTCCTTTGTATCTGATACCGAGCCTGGAGGCTTATCGTTGGATGCAGTTTCCTTACTTTTTCCAAGATGAATCTTTTCACTGTCTGCCGAATTACTTTTCACTTGTCCACCACCGTCACCAGTGACTCGTTTGAAATGGATGATCAATTCGCAATGGGTAGTATGCGGATATAGGTCGACAGGTTGCGCGCAATACGGAAGGAAAGGCAATCCCGACATTCTTTTAGAGGGTCGCTGACACAAGCTGTCAACAAAATGCGAACGACTCGTAATAATTGATCACAACACGGCGAGATTAATACGTAAAGTCATCGAAGCATATTCTCATTCAACTTCAACGGCTATAACGCATAATATAATGCAAGGGCTTTTTAAACTACAAAGTCTGCTGTAAGGGTTGATGAAGTGCCATCCATAGGGTTATTGGGAGCTTCAATCGTGCACACAGAGCTAGCGGGTTATCCCCACAACTTCAAACAGGATTCATTCAATCAACTCATGCGAGAGAGCAGTTTGCTATCGTGATAAGATCAGACATGGGATGCAAAGATTTCAATCAACGTATACCCTTACAAAGCATCTTACTCGGAAAAATTCTTGTAAATGGATTGCGGATTGCACGAAACGTAGATGACGGTTTTGATGGAGGAGCACGCTCTCATGCACTGGATGACCTGGAAACACGCGAATGGATAACGCGCCGCGTTCAGAAACGTGAAAGAAATCATTCTGGTACCTTGTCATGCAATCCCGCCCTGGGCGGGTCGACGACGGCCACAATTTCCGCCGCACCTTTGGAATACGCCTTCACCAACCCGGGCATAATGTGTTCGGCTTTGCCGCAATGGAACTCAACATTTTCGACACCTGTTAAAAACCGAGAGTTTGAGAGGCGGTCGATTAGTGTCGGTACCCAGGAAAAAGTGATGAAATTTATTACTACTTAATTACGCAAATGTCAAAATTGCTTCGAATAGAAGTAGGAAATGCCTGAAATGCAGCAACGAGGTAGATTTTGTTGCACCTTTGGCAGTTAATCAGGCGCTTTTCAGGTTGGGTGCGAAATATTAGGGTTGTAAGTAGGTTAGGGTATCCCAATATTAGGGTTGTGGGTGAAAAATATTAGGGTTGTGGGTGAAAGACATTAGAGTTAGGGGATGGCAGATATTAGGGATGTGTGAATGATGTATGTTAGGGTGGGACGTGAGGGATATTAGGGTTAGATGTGATAAAATCCCCGAGCTAACGTCCGAAACCCCCAACCCTAACAAGTAACATCTGTCATCTTCCAACCCTAATATCTCCCACTCACAACCCTATTATTGGGATGCCCTAATCCTAACCCACTTCCAACCATAATATCCGGCACCCACAACTCAAATCCCATCCCAATCCCAAACACGAAAAAGAATTTATTTATCCGTTTATAAATATTGATCTCGCGGGATATATCGAAGAAGCACCGTTAATCATAGGTGGCCACTTTCAAAATTGCAAGACGCACCCTTTTGACAACGCCAAATCACTTTCGACTATACAAATCGACGCAATTTTCGAAAATATATCGCGCTATCGTGATACTCCGGCTATAATCACAATTTCAATCATAAAAATGAAGTGCACATATCACAAAACCGCTTCAAACTTTACAAAATTTTAACTCTGATACTGACCAGTAATAAAAATTACATTACTAGCACGTCGCCTACCGTTGAGCTCGGCGTTTCTTTTCGCGTCTTTGACCGCCTGCTCGTTCATTTCGATCCCGACCACGCGCTTCACTTTCGACGCCAGAGTCAGGCCGATCGTCCCCGTGCCGCAGCACACGTCAAACAATATGACTTCGTTATTTTCACCTGGGAGCAGCGGCAATAGTCAAATGGCACCACCGGAGAATTGAGACATGATTTTTCGAGTACCGAAATCATACGGTCCATGCCACTAAGAGTTGATCAATCAACGAGTAATATACTTTTGATACTACTTTAAGCTGTGGCTGTAAACCTCAACTGGTTGTATCGCAGCATCCAAAACGTAATCGGTAATGTGATGTAAAACAGGAATTATATTCTTTATTGCCCAGACCTAAATATTTTCTTACCAACACGCTGACCGCCTTCCTGAGCCCCGTTTGCTATGGCTGCAGTTTCAATGCGATCATCGAGATTCAGCATTTTTCCAATTTCGGAATATAATACTTCAGCGGCCCGAGTGTTGCACTGCAAACAGTTTCTTCATTAGACTCGAGTAGAATCAAAGCAAATTTCCTGTCTAGTACACGCAACAATTTCTAGGTCAGTACATGAGCAAGGATTCAAGCCTCAATTTTGCATAAGAGCTCAAAACTGTGCAGCAGAAAATCATAAGCACTCAATAGGGCTGTTCAAAAATAGCTTATTTTACAAATTCTACTGGCTACTTGTTGAAATTGTTGGGTTGCCTAAAAATACAATGCATATCAAATTTGCCGTAATTCCAACCAGTAGCAGCGAAGTTTTTGGCGTAGAACCTAGAGTATAACCTAACAATCTCATCCAGTAGATATTAGTCTTTGAAATATAAAGCTATTTTTGAACGACAGATTTCGTGTCATTGGGAGGGGCCGTTCACACTTTCATTTGTGTGCCTTGGGGTCGACTTCTACCAAAATACACCAGCCAAGGTTGTGTCAACAAAAACAGTTCGTGTGCCATCTAAAAGTAGTACATTGAACGCTCTCGTATTCGAAATTTCATGCTGGCGAGTGGTGACGTCATATTTTGTGCTACGGTTGTTGATATACGATGTTCTTTTGAATTCTCTACTAGTTGGTGATGATTACCCCTGACGAGTGTCAGCCAAAAAAAAATTTAGGATATTTCAATATGAATATCCTATCCAATTATATATTGAAGTTCTGTACCTCCAAGAAGCTTCAAAGCTATTTCTGAACAGCTTTATAGAGCTCATACGTTCTGACTTCGAGTGTCACAACACAAGAAACGTAAAGTCACCTGGAAAAACGCGTCGGGAGAAATCCGAAATTTCAAACCCAAAAGTTTCTCTGTGATATGCCCGTCGCCGAAGATCACTTTTGGCGGTTCGATAATCTGCCCCGACTTCCTGTGAGTCGGAATAATTTGATACAGCAAGGTGGAGACGAGGCCCTCGCGTTCCTTTTCCTCGAAAAACTTCTTTAAGCTATCCTTTTCTTCGGTTTGCTGCGCTTCATCGAAATCCTGAAATTACAGAGGAGTCAGACTTCATCCTGTTCCAAATCAAGCTTCAGGGGATGAGCAGTTTGAGCACCAGGGCGAGTTTTTCTCAGAGCTTCTAGTTGCTGACGATTACCCCCCGACCGGTCTCAGCCGAATATATTCAAGTTTATTTCAGTATGAACAAATTATCCCATTTTATACAGAAGTTGCGTACCTCCTAGACGCTACTCAAGAAGGAGCACATAATTTTGATTTTGCACATAACACAAGACAAGGTAAGGTATTAATACCTTGTTCTCCGTTACTATTACGACGGCCATGACCTCTCCGTCCAAAGTGCTACGCACAGTCAACTGACGCCAGTGACCCTGGTGATTCTGAGGATTGTAGATTGCTTTGTTGGACGACCTCACGTAGTCTTGAAATTCCTTCGCGACTCGCTGTATGTTGTCGGGCAGAATATCGATGCCAGACGTCTCTTCCACGGCGCACGTTTGGTCCCTGAAAAATTTATTTTGACGATGCACAGTTGATGCTACATGCAAATAGTATGGTAGAATACCGTAGATCAGGGGTTCTCAACCCGCGGGCCGCATGCGGCCCGCGACATCTTTTGTTATGGACGCAATTATTACTGACACGGTATTGTTACTTATTAATTTAGCTACTTACCTCTCTTATCGCACCGTCTCTGTTCGTTTGATTACTCATTTTTGCTATGTCCTGGTTTGTTGATATATGCTCGAGTTTAGATTGTTATTGTTTTGAATCTGCATTCGGTTGGACTCTGATTCAAGAGAATCCCGCTACGTAGTACATTTTTCAAAGAGTGTTTCACTCACAGTGAATGGTTTCAACATAAAAAAGAACAAGGAATGGGAAATTAAACGGGAAAACTTGGTTTGTAACTCTGCGTGGAACAATGAATTTGTTTTCTCAGATATAAATTGTTTGCGCAACTCAATGATATATGCGCATTACGCAACTTAGCAGCAATGACAACATCACCTGACATCTTTCGAAGCTACAGTTGTCTGATTCAACCGTGACCAAAAGAGTAACAGCAATGTCAGTCGATTTTTTACCGCATGTTCTGAAACACGTTGCAACGTAGACTACTTTAGCCTGGCATTGGACGAATTCACCGACTCCACAGACATTTCACAGCTAATTATCTGGGTGCATTTTATCAGAGTGGACATATTTGCAGAGGAAATACTGGCTGGGCAAACGTGGAAGGGGGACCAGCGAAAAAACATCAACTCGACAATGCCAACTTCTGTAACTAATGGTGCATGCCCCCCGCCATGGAATGAAAGGAGAAGGGCGAATTGGTTTGCTCAGAAATGACCCCGAACGCCAGACTTCTTCTCATATCACTAAGAGCTCAATGTGATAATGGCCTATGTAACGAAAAAGTTACCGCAATTTTATACTTGCTCGCTCACACTTTTAAACAGAGAATTCGGTTCTCTGGTGGAAGGGTTCAAAGGTGCTCGTATACGACTGGTAAATAGGCTACCGTGGCCTAATTTTAATAGTAGCCCACGAATACATGTTAATGATGTTCTGCGGCCCGCAGCATCTTTTGCTGTTAAAATGCGGCCCGTTATACAAGGGAAGTTGAGAACCCCTGCCGTACATGAACAGTGGCATAATATTTGGTGATATGATTGTTGATATACAGTGTTTCTTCGAGTAACGGGGTGATTCCGAGTTGTGTGCAATATATTTTCGGTTCTGATATATGACTGACCAAGGCTCCAACGNAGTAAATGAAGTTTTNAAACCGTATTTTTAATTGAGAAAATATTATTGGTAAAACACGTTGCTCTCGNTGTGAATCGACTCTCACTAACCGAATCAATGCAATTGNAATNANCATGGACTCGAATCGTTGCTCCCAGCTCCCAGAACNTCTCAAATTATTGCAGACTCAAGAATGAGCCAAAAGAATAGTGTCCGGCTTTTTAGAACTATAATCACAACATCAAAATCATACAAATTCGATAACCACATTTACGATCAACCCATTCGACAAGTGACTATTAAATTCGTTGACGTGGAGAAAGTGCAAGTGCAAGCATACCTATAGCAAGGTGAAATTCTGCATCTTTACTGGATCTCAATGCATACTAACATAACGGCTTGAGAATTGTTTGGTCTAGAGCAGTGGTTCCCGACCTCTTTCAACTCATCGCCCCCCTTTATCAAGCTCGACACAAATTTCCACATAAAAAATATAGGGTCGTTTTTCCAGGTAGGTGCTCGGAAAATCGGTTTCCGCATCCACTTTTCGTCGAGTTGACCTCTTTCTCGCATCACATGCAGAATAAGCCGTGTTCACGTTCATATTTTAGCCGTCTTCATTAAATATATTCCACTGGACAACATTTCCACCCCCTTTTGACATTTTCACTCCCTTGCTTTTCAAAATCATCCACTGGGGGGTTGTCGCCCACGTTGGGACCCACTGCTCCAGAGTGAGCCCCGTCTAAATTTCCACGTTTCAACCCTTCAAGTTTGAAAAATAAAGTACCTATATTTTCCAACGCGATATCCCACAGTTTGCAGCCCGTCTGTGCTAATTCCGGCGGTGAATTCGCTTTTATTACGGTATTTCGTCGTGACGGGAGAAGGAATGATTGATTTGAGCGGACAGCACATGCCGTCGACTTCAGCTTTGTTTTTCATAACCCATACGAAAACCTGAACATAAGCAAGCCGGTTTCAAAGCAATAAATCGATAGCTACGTGCTAAATAGCCTACCTCGTGCGTCAACTTCAATTGGCCGAGTTTGTAACGGCACGTCTGTAGAAATTCTTTCATACTGTCGTATGCTTTGGTGAGTTGGTCCTCGTATGATATGTCGTGCCACTTTGTGACTGATCTTCTGAGCAATTCTAGAGAACATCAAATGGCCATTGTAAACATTCAATCCAGGATTTACAACCACAAATTCCCAATTTCACTTTTCTAATATATGCGGATGCCATACTTTGTTTGTTCAATACATGTACAATACATACGTTTGCATTCTCGTCTGCATGAGCATAGACCTCGAATTGATATGAACTGAACTCTATGTCTGTCGGATTTCTTTCTAATTTGAAATTTAAATTCAGTAATTATAATTTGGAAAAGTTGAAATCTTTTAGTTATAAGACTCTGAAAGAAATCATTGCCACAAAACACCCACACTTCAACCCTGTTTGAAAAATTACCTGCGGGACTTAGTTGAGACATAGACAAGTCAATATCTTCTGTTTTACGTCTTTTCGCATTATTTTGATTGTCGCGGTCATCCAGCGCTCTTTTTCGGGCCATCGCGTCTACCTTGGGCTTCGCATTCTTCACCTTCAGCAGACTCCCTTTATACTCGAAGCTAGATGGCACAGTACAGATATCACAGTTGGCATTCGTACGATTTTCGTATGTACAATACGATATTGTCCAACATTGGTGCTATCGCGAAGCTATTACCCCGAGACACGCCCAACATAATATTCTCAATTAGGACATATTTGTCATTTTGGAGAAATGTACATCTCCAGATATTCACATGAGCTTTGTGACATGTTTTTTTTCAATATATAAAGTGGTACAAAAACAGGTTACAGTTATGTTGATGGTTTGATCAAGGTTAGGATATAGTCAGCGAGACCTAATTGAAATAAAAACTACACTACGCTATACCCATGTACATAAACCATAGAACTATGTCGATGTCAGAAACATATTNTAGGTCTTTTGCAGTGGTTCCCAACCTTTTTCGTCCCGTGGACCCCTTNGCCGATATTTGAGCTAAAATTCNCCCCTATGAATAAGTTGNNTGTGACTAAAAAAGGNGTTTTTTACCGCACGACCATTTGTTGACTACCATTTACCATTCGGGTAGCCGCTAACGAAAAATAAATCACCACAAGTCCCTTTGCTTAGGCCTCGAGCTGAATCGATGAATTTGGTATGTTCTTCACGTCCGCTCATACGTTGGCTTAAAAAGGTTAGCATTTTCACCAGCGGCCTTGTGCTGAATTCGGCTTGACTTTTTCCTGCTTAGTAGCAATTTGGTCGAGAGGCTGTCACGGGCATAACGAAATCGTCTCGTGAGCATCACTTTATCAGAGGATGTCATATCTACGGAGGGCATTTAAACATTCACCTAGCTTAAAATCCGCAAAAGAAAATACAATTGTAAAGAACCAATGTGAACCCAGTGTATCTTCCGATACATCCCTGAAGTCAGATTCCCCCCAAAAAATTTCAAAATCCCTCCCCCCCGGTTGGGAACCACTGATCTACAGGAAATCTGGAAAGGTATGACGTTCCATCAGAATTCTTTACTATCACAAACAATTTATTCCTCTACTAGCCAACAGAGGTGTGCTACAATTAACCATAACAAAGTCATACATAGAAATATTGTGAGATCAGTGTTGTAATGACTTGAGTCCAGACTCGACTCGTGATATTTTGGAGACTCGACTTGACTCGGGTAATTTTACAAAATAGGGAAAATGAGTAACTCGAGGCAATTTGTGTATTGACTAGACTCCACAGTCAATACAAGCATTTTGTTGCAACTTCGAAGAATAGTAAGTTATATAATTATTGGACTTTCATCTATGAGTAGGCTACTGATGATTGTAGGGAGAGAAATTGTAGGGAGAGAAACTGTATAAAGCGAGGAAAATGACTACACCGTATATTATGAATGCAAGGCATTCGATAGGCCTATCAACCAAACAGAGTTAAAACGGCATGTGGGTTGATGAATATGGCCATTGTCCCTCTATGGAATCTCGGTTCGTTTTTCGAAATAGATCCTGTGTGATGAGAGCTTTTCTGCATAAAATGATTAAGTAATTAAACAGAAAGTTCTGCGTGACGTTGCCACGAATTCCAATCTGGCCATTGTCTATAGAAGCCTACTATCGCTGTTTGTCAGCAAAATAATTTCAAAGTGCATACATACTTGTCCAGTGCCTCGAACGCTTTCTTCTTCTCCTCCTCATTCTTGAAGGTGACATATATTTTTCCAACTTTTGGGATAACCTTAATTTTGTGGGGTTTGAGATCCAGTTTTTTCTTCAATAGTTTCTTGTATTCCGCTATAGTCAAATAGGATTTATTAACACTATAATTTTGGGGATAGTGCCCCTACTGGAATCTCGGTACATTTTGCCTGACCACGTTGGGATTGTTCTNGTTGATCATGCCGAACGAGGGGTTGGTTTGTCAATNTTTTCATTATTTCATTTTCTAGGGCAGGTAANATACGGAACAACAAGATTGTTTAAACAAAAANATAACTAAGAACAACTTACTATAGCTTGATNTAGAAATCTTTGGAACATTTCCAATCTCGATCTTGTAGAGTTCTGACGTGAAATGGTCAGCTTGAGTGTATTGAAACTCAGGCATAACCTGGAGACTGATANTGCTTGCATCTTCCCGATCATTCTTCTGCGTTTNCAACTTGACACTGACGTCAGCCACGCAACCGCTATCACTCTCCTGTGTTGACATTGTTCGCGTCTGTACGATGTGAACGAGCGAAACTGGCTCACGAATTATATATTTAGCTCGAAATATTAATATCTGAGAAGTGACAACTGCACATCTCAGCTTTGCACAGGCACACGTTTTTCGTCAATGTCTAACAACAATTACAGGATCCAATCACCATTGAGGCTGTCAAATTTGAAAAGTCGGGACAAATAGGGCTCTTTACGTACTTATAGTTCCGTTAGAACGTTTTTATCAGGCAAATGCAATATTCTTATTCTAATTTATGTAGACGTTCGCATAACACTGCCCCAACATGCTATTCAATATTGGCCCAAAGCCGAGTTTGCAGAATAGACTATCACATGCTTTAACACAGGCACAGGGCAATTTATTTATGTCGCGGTTGATGCGTGACGGCATTGTGGTCATCTCTTCCTAGCAGAGGTGAGCGGATTATCTATCCTAATCCAAATCAAATCCGAAGCGCTTCAAATCCTAACCCAAATCCCAATCCAGAACTTTTCTATATTTAAATCCGTGTCCAATCCTAATCCGATTCTAACCTTAAATTCAGAAAAAATGCTAATTTATGCAAGGCAGGAAGTTATAATTATTCTGTCACAAGATAACTTGGCATGGGGCCGCACCTGTCATGTTCATTGTCACCGACTGTATCATAGTGTAGTGTACCATAAGTACATTGATAACTGTTCTGAATAAAGTTTGTCGTCATTCGCTACCGGACCACGACTGACCTATCGATCTCGCTTCCCATGACATGCCGCCCTATTTCTTGT
>ATSW01006416.1:0-18350 GCA_000444245.1 Botryllus schlosseri
GGGCTTGGCACGACAATTCCGGTAATGGAATCTGATTGGAGTGTAATTTCTAATGATTCTTTAGTAACGAAAATGTACGCCTTCACACCTAGATTAATATTTTATCAACGAAGAATTTAGTTTCAATTCTTCATTTCCACCACTGGAGTCTCGAATAATCGATTTGCCGTGCCCTAGCAGGAAATTATTTTGGAAGACATATAGCTGGCGACATTTCCCATGTTACTGTTATAACGTGGTATGGTTGGTCCTAAAAAGCTTGATTCGACGCTTAACACTTTACTCGGTATCGAATCACCCATGTACTCAATTATTCCCAGCAGTCCAAGTCGTGACGATACCAAAATGCCTGAAAATCGAAGCTTTCTGATGATCGCACAGTGTTCTGCGTTCCGCACCGTGCGCATTACGCAGTGCCCTGATTAATGTCATTGCAAATCTCAAACTTGGAGCATTAAGAGTATAGGATCACGACAAAAGACGTGTTTTCAGCGGCTGAAACTTTGCAGCATAGCAGTCCTACCGCATTCAGGTATAACTTTCAGATCGCGGCACAGGCAATGAAAAGGTGGCTTCTGTCGCCAGCACTACCATCACAGATAATGGCGGGTTGAATAAGATTTAATAGTTCAAATCCGAATGCTTACCTGGACGATGGCTTCCAAAATAATGAGGTGCAGGATCGAACCTTGGTTGTGGCCCTCCAAACAGGTTGGCAAACCCTCGGTATGAATAAGGCACGCCCAAGCTCCGTGCTTGGCTGGGTTGATATCGTCTTTGCGGGGGTGGAGATTGTGTTTGCGGGTATTGATATTGTCTTGGCGGGGATGAATAGCGTCTTCGCGAGGTCGGAGATTGTCTTCGCGGGGGTGCATCCCTGTCTTGTCTTGACCCCTCAAAGATATAGGGACACCAAATTGGAGGGGAACCGTATTCCGGTCTTGCATCTTGCCCTCGCCGCAGGCATATTGGGATCGGGGGCACGGTCGAACTGGCTGGGAAATAAAATAAAGGGGATTTTGAAATCATGTCACTTGTCTATGTAATCGTACCAAGACTCAGCTGATGCCAGTTGATTGTAGGAGACAGTTTATGGCGTGCCGTTTTATGATAAGTTCGGAGAGAGGGTTCGCAGCGATGTCGCTTGCCGAAATTATCCAATCACGATTCTATGTGAGTCAAAATAACAGAGGTGGCACAAACAAAGCAAAATTATCATAATGGGACCGTTCAGTTTTTCAGTTTAACGATAATTTCATCATTTAGAAGCACCACAAAATTGCGATTAAATGAAAAGACAGGTAGAAGTCGAATCGATTTGGAGTGGCTCTGTCCTGCTACAAAACTTTTACAGAGTTATATATTCCAACTAGAACGAAAAACATCCGTTTTTTCGGTAATAAATTGAATATCGTGAGTTATCGCAACCCGAGAAAAATTTAAGGCAACCCCATTTGGGATCGCGACCCATATGTTTCCACCACTGATACAGCCTATATACCTCACGCACCCATCCAAACGGCATTCCGTAATGCTTTTTGAAATCACCTGATGTTGTAGTTATTTCATTTTCCGGTAAAACCACGACCATCGAAGTGAACGGGGTGACAAAATTGTACTTCAGCGCGAGTCTGATAACTTTAGCCGTGATAATGTTCCGCTCCGCCTGCATAACAAATGTAATGAACGCTGTTAAGGCTAAATCATTATATACTAATGTACTGTTATACTATTACTTGAAACAGTGCATACATCCACACCTCTGAATGTGGTTCACGTAGACACATAAAAACTCGCCTATCATTGAGTGGACTTATGAAAATTCCCCATGCCCTTTCGTACCTTGGTGTCTGCCAATACTGTGTTCTCAAGCAATCCGTTAATGGTGTAATACGCCCACAATCGTTCGATGAAGTTGCTGAAAGGGCCCGTGTCTTCTTCGGAATGACTGAAATCATTCTCAATCTCTCGGCCTACCGCATTGTATTCGACTTTGCCATTCTGGCTTGTTCCCGTAACTTGCGCTTCGATAGTCGTGCCTGTGACAGTATATCAGGTACGGAATGTTGTAAGATTCCAAATCAATTCATGACGGATTGTAGAATGATCCAATGCGTACATCCGCCAGGACATATTTGTGAACGTGTATAATTTATATATGCCCTACAAATCACATATTTTCCAATATTTTGATCATAGTAAAAATAGGAAAGGCCCAACAGAGGTGGTCGAAGTAGTCACCGTCGCTACTCAAGTAGAAGTAGAAGTAACGCCGGAATTTCTACTCAAATAAAAGTAGGAGTTGTGGTTCACAAGTAAGTAAGTAAGTAGATATTCTACGCTTATTTTTGCCTACGAAACTGAAAACCGTCAAGTAAAAGTAGAAGTAGTCTAAAATCATAACTACTTAAAAAGTAGTGTGAGTAGGAAAAATCTACTTCCAGTACTTCAAAAAGTAGAAGTACTTCGTTACTGACCACCTCTGATAAAGACGTTCTGTATTGTCCATCACATGTTGCCATAACTTTGATAATTATACGACGATATTCGATGCAACAATAACACAGCGATGTTACAGATACAAGAATCAAAAAGAGGTTGATGATTTCGTCTAATACAGGGTCATCAAATCTAAATTGGTAAAGGGGCAGTTTTCCATCCTTTTTTTCTCTCCAACCAGGGCGAAGGACATATTTACTTATACCACACTGAATAAACATGAATGACAAAAATCGAAAATAGCAAATAGATTTATTATGTTTAGCGCTCGATATTCATTTTGTATTATGAGCCACACGTGATGTTGGCAACGCATAGAAGCGACTAATGAGTCCATGTAGGGTGAAATTTGCCGTGGGTTATTCTATGATCGTTTGCAAATTCTGGCCTCCCTGTGTGGATGGTATGGTATAGGTTTGTTCATTTACATTCATTTGGTGACTTCGATGAGATTCGATGAATAGTTGGGTTGCCTAATCAAATTATTCCTGTAAGAAAACTCCCGATCTCTGAGTATTTTGTAATCTCTCTTTATCGACTAACATTGTATTTCTTTCTGAAAGCAGCAGCTCCGAAGCATATAAGACATACGGTTTGGTCATTACATTCGGATACCGAACAGGAGCCCACTTTTACCTAAAATAACGTGTTTTCGTCTCGTACGCTCGCTGCTCTTGGATATCAAATAAATGAGCGGAACTTATTAAAGAATATACTGAAATTCCGGAGATGAACGCAGTATAGATTAAATAATATTATTGAGCACTGTTTGCGCGTGGCTCATTGTCACTTCAAGCCAAGGTTGCTATCAGGCACTTCGCCATCGAGATCACTTCGGTATTACTGACAAGGCCATATTAGGAAGTGTAAAGACCAGTGGTTCCCAACCTTTTTCGCCTCATCGCCCCCTTTTCAAGCTCCACGCCGATCGTCGCCCCCTAAATTTTGTGAACCGCAAAACGAGCATACAAACTGTAATGACCGGTTGGTTGACTAAAAAAAAAAAGTCAACTTTCCGGCTTTTACACTTTTGCAACTAAATTTTTGTAGGATGACTAAGAAAAAAAGGTCATTTCTACGAATTGACTCCAATTAAGCCGCTTTAACGCGGTATCGCCCCCCTATCGCCCACTTCGCTAATTTTGCCCCCTGTCGCCCCCGTTGTCCATTTTCGCCCCCTATCGCCCCCTTGGTCATTTTCGCCCCCCTAGACCGCCAAATCGCCCACGTTGGGAACCACTGGTATAGACTGATGGAAATGAGCGCTATGAGATATGATTGTGATCTTGTTTAATGTTGCGAAACTGGAATTATTCTCAGTATTTTGAATAGGGCTGGGCAAAATCGAGTACCTGAATGATTCGATTCTGAATCACGTATTTTGCTCCGAGTCGAGTCGAGTATTCGAGTACCACTCATTATGACGTAATAACATAATATAAGATGACAAGGCTCAAATAAGCTCATTTATGCGAGCACAAAGAATATAGTGTCTGTTATCCATCACATTAAAGATACTTTGGTATTATTTTGACCATACCGATTTCCTTTTACTTTGTTAAAATGTTGTGGGATGATCATGACTTCGCAAATGTGTTATTTCGAGTAATGTTCGTAGCTTTGTACTATGTTTCGTATGCTGCGATACGGTCAATCAAGGTTTCAAGGCTTCAAAGTGGAAAATGGCAATCGAAACCATAATTCTCGTCGATCAAATATTTTTCAGTGGCGAGGAGCTAGAATAGGGTTACCATATTTTAGGCCGGAAAATTCAGGAGGCTCTTTAGCGCCCACTAGCGGATTTCAAAATGATGTATGAGCACATTGTCCACCAATATGACGTCACACCAGCAAAGCTTTGTCTATCCACTAGAGGTGGTCACGATCCGGTTCAGGAGTATGTGGTTGTGTGTTATATGATGTAACCAGCTCCAAAGCAACATTTTTTCAGCGCCCTCCTGCCCAATTAAACACTGATTTCGGGCCCACCGTAGGGTAATCGATGCAACTTCCAGGGGCTTACTATATGCATCTGGTCGTTAAATGATTTGAATGAATTATGTCAATAATATTGGGTCTTCCATATGCTACTATATAATTTTGATCCTCTCTCCGCTCACGTGATCAGAGTTGGCGGTAACGCTGGTGGAGGATGATGACTTCGAAAATGCAAGGACCGTAATTGTAGTGTACGTGTACATCACTAAGTCATGTTCAGGTCACACCGATAAGATTATTTATCAGCCCAATGCCAGTGTGCACTGCACCACTGAGTTATGTAAACACCGAACACGGTGGTTTCCAACCTTTTAAGGTCGCGCCTCCATTTTCAATTTGAAAATGTTTCGTGGCCCAGCTCCCAATTTGATGATCTGATTACTAATTAAAGGTCGGCACATTTGCCCAAACTTACTCACAGCCTTATTTGAAGCTGATTACGTTCAACATCATCCCAAAATCTAGAATAAAGGCACACTACACCCGGGATTAAAACTATATTTGAATAAAGCATCCAAACGGCGTGAACCAACTCTATGAATATACCGTTATCTTGCAATTGCGGTTACTATTAGACATATTTTTGTAAGTTAATGTTATTTTTAGTTATTTTTGATCGCAATTTTTGCGAGGGTGGTAGTCCCCATGACAAAACCAAGATACATAATATTAAATCGCGCAGAGCGCGAAGAAAAATTTCATGCAGGGATATCTAGAACTAGATATCTAGAACTAGATATCCCTGATTTCATGAATCATAAATCTGCCCCAAAATAATATTGTGTATATGTTGATTTACGAAAATATTATGAGCTTATTTCAAGCCTTCAAAATTCCGGACATTTAGGCATATTTTAGAAATTCCTCCCGGGCGCATGTTTTAACAGTGAAATTCCGTACATGTCCGGGAAATTCCGGATGTATGGCAACCCTACTATAGACACACCGACACATAAGAAGTGCCTGCCAAAATGCGACTTCGAGAAGTGCGCTGCGAGAAAGATATGTGGGGATACAACCTTGCCCCAAAATGATCACCATATGTTGACCGAAGCCTCTGGTATGTCGAGGAGCCGAAATGGCTGACGCCAAATAGTCTTCAAATTGCAACCTGAACTACCCCGAGGTGCAATGGAGACCGGCAAAGGAAGAATAAAGTGTCCGTGAACAAATAACAATTCGAAATGGGCGCTGTCTCTCACAAAAGTAGTTTACATCTTTTAGTTTGACCTGATATATGTAAGCCAGGGGCGGCCAAGTGTGGCCCGCGAGATTGTTTTGAGTGGTCTGCGAGGTAATTCTCGAAATTAATTATAATATCAAAATGGTAAGGCTAACTAAAATTTGATTAGCCTGAACGCGAAAATGGTGATGTTGATGACTACAATATCAGTTCCGACGTATTGGCGTAGCCAGGGGCCGGGCACATTTTCGTAGATCTTTGTATATGATCATAAAGTAGAATATTTCGTGCCAGATTTATTTGACTTGATATTTTTCTTAGCACTTCGCGTGATTTATTGTCACTCAATTTCTTGCTTTCAGTATTGGTACCACCTCCTAAAAAGTAAAAACACGCCCAATTTACAGAATTGAGTTTCACTATGTTCGATATTATGAGAGAACGTGTCGTCCATAACATGCGACCTCGCG
Organism: Botryllus schlosseri; assembly: GCA_000444245.1. Classification (NCBI taxonomy): domain Eukaryota; kingdom Metazoa; phylum Chordata; class Ascidiacea; order Stolidobranchia; family Styelidae; genus Botryllus; species Botryllus schlosseri. The sequence continues at coordinate 6,151 of ATSW01006416.1, forward strand.
TCTGCACTCACAGAAAGATCGTTGGGGATGAAACCTTTGCGCAAAATGATGACGCATGTTCACCGAAATCTTTGATATTGATATGTTCAAGCGTCGTTGCCTAATGAGTCAAGCAACATACAGAGGCGACCAGCAACATAAGCAAGTAACATTATTATTTACAGGATTCATTCATCAAATTTGTAAAAATTTCTCGATTCGCGCGGCTAGGACGACAATGAACACCGAGTTTTCATGACATATATTTAATATTGATTTTGACAAGTCTGGTTTTGACTGCGATACCTAGTCCGGCTCGCTTCTATCGTACGACTAAAAAAAGGTCATCAACAATCAACTGACTCTATGGGTTCCCAACACCAGTGTTTCAAGAGGGATGACAAAGTGATCTTACAGCCCTGCAAATCCAGTCCGTATTTTTATACTCACGACCAAGCTTGGTTCCAACAACAACTATTTCGGAGCCTTTAAAGTATCTATCGACTTTGGATTTGCTGACGCCACCGATGTCCATACCAATGTAGCGGATATTAACATTGAGTAATAATGGCGTGGCCACTTCTTGGAAGAAGCCTTCCAATTGCAGATCTGCGTCGGAGTCCGGATAAATCTTTCTGTAACGAAATTACGAACTGTTTTATATGGTATACATACATCAATGAGTGGCATTGCTTCGTGAGTGACGATTGAGTGATGATTAACAAATACCCCAGCGCTGCAACATCCGCTCTCCATCTGCTGTATGTTTCCATGGTATCACGCACGTATCGACTGCACATTGCTACTATATTTCAAATCACCGAATGACGCTAAACTATTGATGCTAAGGGCGATGCTGCGAATTCAGTGATAGGATTATAACTTGCATTTTGACAGGGTTTCTGATATTTTGGGTTCCTCCCTTATTTGATCTAGCATGTAGTGCTGGTAGACCGGAGAGTCGGAACGTATAGAAACTAATAATTGACATCAGGACATGGACAATAACAGATTGGCCAACCACCTAANACTTCTCATTCTCTATACATGCAGTCTCGATAAATTATATCTGAAAATCGTCTTGTTATTCGCAGGTTCTTTACCACATCCAACTAGGCTATCATCGATACGTAATTTAATTCCCATTTATACGAGAAACGAAAGTAATATTTTGAACTGGTAATTTAAGGCGCACGATGATCGATATTGTATATGTTGTATTCTTGAACCCGAGTGTTATCTGGGTATTGTCGAAAGCTATGTTGTGTTATGGATATTTCACGCCGGTAGCTTACCTGGCGATGCCGTCATTGTCATTGGACAACTTCTTGAGAAAATCGTGGTCCAAATCGTGTCCGAATCCGATGCAGAACAATGTAAGAGTTCCATTGATGCGCGCCTTGACATTTTTCCGAATAGCCGTTTCACTCGTGACTCCCACCGTCGGGGCACCGTCCGTCAGGGCGATAATGGTCGTTAATACGTCACTTCTGCGTTCTGATGTCCCCAGAACATCAACAGCTTTGAGAAGCGCTTCGTTAAAGTTCGTACCTGAAATTTTTTAATATTGTTATTAATTTATGAAACAATGTGGCGCTTATCACCTTATCAGTTTGGCGCGCCACTGCCAAAATTTAGTATCACATGTCAATTGATTACAAATGGGTCAATTTATCGTATTGCTGGCTAGGACTAACTAAACTAGACTTGACAGATGTTCTTGCCGCACCAAAAGCTTATGTGTAGTGAATTGTAAGTTCAAATTCAAAAAACAAATCAGTCAAAAACGATCAATGACTATCGCATTTTGGGCATGCGAGGTGGAAGTTATCCACGTTCTCCGGCATACGTGGCATAGATCGCAGGATGGAGTATCAAAGCAGCCGACTGAAAATTAGCAGGGTTAATCAGGGTCTGGGCCTCGCTAGTTTGTGACATGGTCCTGATCATCTAAGCCAGGGCTCTTCAACCCGGTGTATTGTACACCTTAGGCCCTAGGGCAGGGGCGAGCAACATACGGCCTGCGGGCCAGATCCGGCCAGCGCACAGTTTCCAGTCTTACATGATAATGCGGCCCGCCGCACCAGTCTGCCGATTTTCCCCACTAGCTTAAACGTCAAATTTTAGTGACGGTATGTTATTATATACGTGTGTGTGCACTGCGCAGCGTGCGAGAGTAGAGCTTACGCGTATGTTCGTCGAAGCGAGAAGACTTACATTATCGGCATTTACCATGTACTCAACTTGGGGGACCGGGCTTATCGAACGCCTTGAAATCTTAATTAAGGATTGCACCGTGTATGTGGCGAGATAGCGTAGTGTTATAATCCGCACCAGCAACATCAACGGGCTGTGGGTTTGAGTCCGACCGAGGTCGACTCCCGAATTGGAGGTTCATCTAGGCCAGGGCCGGCCAACCCGTGGCCCGCGGGCCAATTGTGACCCGCGAGGCAATTCTCGAAATCAGTTATAATATCAACAACAAATAAATGACCCAGGTAATTTATCGAGAACTTGCAAGACCAACCGAAAATTTGATTAGCCTCACCGCGGACTTTGGGCTGTTGATTACAAAAATATTAGTTACGACGTATTGGCGTAGCCAGGAGCCATTTTCGCGGATCTTCGTATATGACCATGTAGTAGAATATCTCGTAACATATTTATTTGTCTTGATATTTTTTTAACCCTGCGCTCGATTCATTGCCAATCGATTACTTGCTTTTAGTATTGGTGCTTCCTCCTGAAACGTCTAATTTACGGAATTGATATTAGCTATATTGGCAATTATGCGAGAACGTGTCGTCCGACTCCGACATGCGGCTTCGCATCTGCACTCGCGAAAAGATCGTCGGCGATGAAACCTTTGCACAAAGTGATAGACGCGCTTTCACTGAACTCTTCGATATTGATATGTCCAAGCGTTGATTAATCATGTCCTGGCCAAATGAGCCCAGCGGTATACGGTGACGACTCACAATATATGCAACTAACAATTTTTAATTGACCTAATTCTTTCATTAACTTTGAAAAAATTTCGTGCCTTGCGCGACTAGGACGTGTTAGTACTCAGAGTTTTCATCATATAATTGTTATCGATTTTGATGTGTGGTAATATGAGTCCTTGTCAGTGGTGGCTTTTGGGGTGGGCGAGGTGGGCGGTCGCCCGGGCCCCCTCCTGGTCGAAGGGGCCCCCCCTATTTGGATTTTGCGCTTTTTTCGAGGAGAATGACGAATAAACATGGAAATCCGTGCACCAAGCAAGAATATGATTCCGTACAGATGCGTCAATCATCATCAAATCACTGCATTTGTTAGAAAAGTCCGGTATCACGATAATCATCACGTCTCTGCATGCGGTAGAATTACTTAGTTTTGATGAAGTCTAACCTTGCACACATGCAAAATAGACAAGGCCCAATCCAGCACCTGGGCAAACCTTTGTGGTGGTGAAAGATAGAGAATGACAACCGATGCGGAAGGGGGGTCTGGGGGGCTCTATAATCCGGTTCGCTCCTATCGGACGACTAAAAAAGCACATCAACATTCAAGTGGCCCGCGCAATGGTTCGGAAATCTCATGTGGCCCTTTGGCCGAAAAGGTTGGCCACCCCTGATCTAGGCTCCTCCTCGCCATCTCATCCGCGTAAGCGGTACCTTACAAAAAGCCTAGAAGTAAGCCGTGCTACAAGTCGGCCGATACGGAATCAAAAATAAGGAATATCGCCCTGGTGTGAATGACGATAGTAGTCAACAAACACCACGAATACCACAAACATCAGCATCGTGTGTTAAGTGATCAGAGAGAAGCAGACACGGCGGCGCCTGTATGACAATGCTGTTCTAAAATCCATATTGCCTTCGTCATTATCGGCGAGAAATGCCTTTGAAGTGACATTGCTGTCGCTAAAATACATATTCAATAAATACGATTTATTCCTTCTATGTGTGTATTAATGGGCGAATAATGTATCGATTCAGCAATCCGGCCCACAAGTACCTATTTTTCATATATCCGGCCCAACGACTGGAAAAGTTGCCCCCCCCCCTGCCCTAGGTTGTATCATAATTTTTAAAGGGTGTACCGCTCGGACGGGGTGTACCGGAGTGTACCAGATCCGCATTACAATTGACCGACGACTAGATCACAATATATAGTTCAGTTTCCGGTTCAGAACAAGTTGACCGGAAGCTCAATATTGTGCAATGTTCATATCAACTTTACGCAGCTTGTTAATTACATTCCTTTTGTGAATTCATAAGCAAATGTTTCTCCTCCTCATTTAACCGATGGTAATGGAAAGTATAATAATGGGCCTATTGGTTCCTTTTGGAGTAGAACAGGGTGGAGTTAACATCTATTCAGGTTGCGATATCTGTCTGTAATGGTTCTCGAGGAAACCGTCGCGATATGACAGACATTTTTAATTGGTACATCCTGCGACAGGCTTATAAATAGTCCATTGTACATAATAGCAGGAGAGTAGCTGGGGGTCGAGTATGAGAACCCTCGTGTTAGATGGTGGCCCGGTAACCTAGGGCCCTGGCTAGTATGTAGCATTTCCTATAAGTTGCAGGCGCAGCCATGCTCATATTAATTTCTATTAGGTCTGCAGGGGTGGCGAACATGCGGATGTACGGCCGCGTGCAGCCGTGAAACCATAATTATGCGGCCGTCACACATATAGTAGAATTAGTGCGTGTTTGAGGCCGTCAATATGCAATTTGAATTTACGACTTGGTTCCCAAATCTTTGAGAGATTTTAATTCAACCTAAAAAATTTATTCACGTTTTCTTCAGGGTGACTTGGATTTTTCGTTTTTAATATAATAGCGTCGTTGCAATCTGGGCCCCACCGTACAAATACGAACAGCAGAGGAAGATGATGCACCAAGTTGGAATCGCGTGCGTCTCACGAATGAAGGTTTTTCTGGTACGTTTGGGCGATTCCAATCAATATATTTTAAGTATATCGTAAATCCTAATGGGATGTCAAGAAATAACAACATGCAACAAAGTGATTAATAAAAACCGGAAGATGAATCATCGTCAGTTTTGTGCCCAATTTTTGTGCCCAATTTTATCACGACCTGTTACTCAGACCACGTATGCTGAGAATGAATAATATGTGAAACTACCAACATTATCGTACAATTCATCAAAGAGGTTAAAAAAATTCGCGCTCGGCGCGACTAGAAATAACCGAATCCCAATAACTTTTCCATATATCGTAAGCCTGCGGGGATGTTCTGAGTTTACAATTAGAAACTTTTATACGCAAGGTATATCTCAAGAAATCATTGATGACACAGAACACTGCAAGGGCTCTCCGCGGTGCAAAGTTCCCATTATTTTTATCCAGATGAATCATGACCACTCTACGCTGGAATGCGGCCGTATGCTGTATATGTAATCGAAATGCGGCTTACTGCGGAGTCGATGTAGTAGCCTATGTGGTTAGCGGGAGTACGAGTTTTGAGTAAACGTGAAAAAAGGGGTATCACGGAAAAAAGGGTTGAAGAGCACTGATTTCAGCAACATCTGTGTCAATCATTTGGACCGTTGCCACTGTTCAATCCACGAGCGAAGCGTCGTCACGGACGCTAGTGCATATTTTTTACGTTTATAGGTCTTCCGCTTTATGCAGCTAAGATAGATTGTAGGGTTCGTAGGGACATGGAAACGGATATAATGAGTGATTTCTGCTGCTGTTTATTAGTTCCATATACCCAATCGCTCCCGGTATATGGGCGACTACTGTCCTATCAACCCACCTCCTCCAGCGGAAATACGTTTCACGTAATTAACGGCACTTTTCACCGATAGCTCGGTGACCGGTACCATTCCAGACGAATTCCACACTGTGGCTCGACGAGAGAATGTTACAATATTAAACCTTGAAGGAAAATTGTGTAGCTTGAGCTAGTTTTTCGCGAAAGTAAATCATAGGCTCACTCGTCTGCGTCGGACATTTCCTTTAGTACAGTTTCGAATGCGGTTTTTGTCTGTGTCATCTTCTCGCCGGACATTGATCCACTCTGGTCAATGACGAAAACTACTTTTTTCGGCAACGAAGGCAATTGCTCCGGGGCGAAGAAATGGACAAAGTATCCGTCTCGCATCAGTAACTCCCCACCGAAATTTTCCCGTGTGACGTCATAGATTACGCTCACTTTGCGTTCATCTTCTGGAATCATCAACAAGCGCCTCTGCTGTGCTTGGCTGGGTTTAAAACTGCAAGACATTTTAAAAACGTGTTCCTTTTTCGCTGTTGCTTGGTATGACGTTTGGATGAGTGAATTGAAATAATCGCTGTACCTTACTGACGCCTGATGTCTACTTCTTCGGATTTGAACGTCAATGTCGACCTCGCCGTCCGAATCGTATCCACCAGTCACTAACGATCTATCCTTCATTTCACCACTTCGAGGATGACGAGTTTGCAATGTACGGATTCCTATCTCCTCGGTTATGTATACATTCAACGACAACTCATCTACTATCTGGTAACATCATGAACCAATTGTGAATGAACGATTTTCCGATATTATTTTAATAGGTGTTCTAAGGTACTTACTTGACCAGGATTGATAAATAACACCTGCTCGTATTTTCCAAGCCTTCTTTTCAATAGCTCTTGATATTCAAGCTCAAATGTGACACTTGCTTGTGCCGGTACGTTCGCTGCAACGTTGAACGTTTGTGTTTCGCGCACTTTGGTCGTAACCAATCCTGCGGAGTTGCCCTGCAAATAGTAGTGCAAGTTGGAATATACGAAATAGGCGTATCGTTTACCTGTAAATTAGATCACATGCATACTTGATGATCGCAGTGCCAATCGAAAACTACAGCCCACAAGAACAATTCTGACATTTTTACTCAACATCCCATCTTCCAAGAAAGGTATCAAATAGTATCAGGTAAGAATATTATATTTTTACGTCAACGTTACGAGGGAATGATTACCAAATGAGCAAATTTATATCAGTAGGTAGTTCTGCTGCACTAGGGTTCGTCCTACCATATTTTGGGAATCTGAAAAGAGGACACTTTTTCAAAATTTTTAGACTTACAATGCTGGAGTAAAATCCCGAAAAATTCGTGAATTTTTCCCGAGTTTGTGGTCGGTTGACAAAAAAAAAGGTCATCTTTCCGGCTCAACTACCGCAATACCGACTTTCTATGAGATTCTCAGTTGGTTTACTAAAAAATAGGTTAATTTACTGGATCAACTCCCGAAAAACTCGCCGTACCGTTACTAGAGCGCTGATTTACTATATCTCAGTCCAATTTCCACGTACATTTAACCGCAATTTTCAGAAAAGAGGACATTTAGGCGTCCTCCGAGGACACTTTCAAAAAAGTAAAAAAAAAAGAGGACAAATCATCTTAGAAGAGGGCGTATGGCAAACCTACCCAACACTCGTCTTCTAGTGCGTTATACTCGTCACATTAAAACCGTCATAAGTGTACCGTCATAATGGTATCGCTACTTTCCGATTCGCGGAATGCAGAAATCGTGTAAACGACCAGAGGTATGCCCATTGCCCATGCGCGACACAGCGGCGTGAAGTAGAGAATTAACTAGTCTCAGGGATATCTAGAACTATTTAGTTTATAGGTCAAGTTATATCTAAACAAGTGACATGGCCTCGTTGTACCTTTAATGCGTTTTTCTTTCATAAACCACTTTCGGTATAGTTAATCAATGTCATCAAATACTCTTCTATAATGGGATTGTCAGTGACGGCGACGCTATCGGTGCTTACCACATAGCAGTGGTTCTTAATGGGTAGGTCAAGGGGGTATTACGAGGTGCGCCACAGTACTCTTTCGAAAGCAATGACTTTGATGAAAAGTTTACATTTCAGCGCAATATTCATATTTCGAAATTATTTATTCTTCTCGCCAATCACCGGTCTATCGTAACAACGCCGTAATTGTTTGGATTTATGCCCGAATGCTTTTTGTAATCGTAGTTGTATATAACTACAGTCCATAACTTGATATCAAAAGATCAAAAGATCAAAACGCATTTGCAGACAGTCGTATTTGTGCGCCACTTAACAGTAATGACCAAAGCGATTTTTTTTTTGACATATCAAAATAAGTCAAAATTATGTCAAAATTGTAGACGACCCCTTGTCTGTTCATTGTGAATCATAAACATTCAAATGAAACAAATAGGTTGACGTAGAGTTATTATCGGATGGTAACATTCGGTGGTGTTATGCCCAGACGTGGTCAGTAACGAAGTACTTCTACTTTTTTGAAGTAGCTGCTTGGGTACTTCAAGAAAATAGAAGTACCCAAGTAGCGGAAAGCTACTTGGGTACTTACTCAAGTAGTTCTAATTTCCCGCTACTTCTACTTCTACCTCGTAATATTTTGTGATCTTTTTACTTAATTTTCGCTATTTTCAGTTTGTCAAGTAGAAGTAGTTTAATCCTTCAATCAGGAAGACAGCCTGAGGAATTTCTGGGCTGTTGTCACGGAGTATCAACATTTAATTTTCATAAAAGCTGAGTAAAGCCCAGAATTTTCGTCGCGCTTCGCGCACAGTGGATTTGGAGTAACAAATATGATTTCACGAAAGTATCGGTAGCGGGTTGCGTGGTTCCGTTCACACCGCATTGTCACACATGTGAAATATTTTATCACAGTATATATGGCTCATCATAATGTTTGAAACTGATGTTTCGCAATCTAGCATATATATATCATATCGTAATCTAGCAGTCCATGACGTGTCCTAATCTGGAAAAGTGGACTTCGACTTTTTTTAGCTTTAGAGACCTGTTTTAGCATACCACTTTTGAAACTTTCTGGACTAAAGACATGAAATACATTTTCCGTTTTTCTCTTTCTGTTCCCAGTATCATACTTTGAGTACAATTTATTTTCAGTTCTTTTGTCTGGAGAATATACATGTTGAAGTGTAAAAGCAAGTGTAGTAATGCCTTTAATTTCCGGAAATAAAGCTGCACAATATGGCATTTTTACGATTCACCATATTTTTTATTACCGTTTAATAATCGCCCAAAGTGTTTACACCGATTCCTATACAACCTCTCCGTATTGCTCTTCGACTAAACTACGGGCTTTATAATATGGGGGAGGGCGCCATACAATGATATTTTCTGAAACGGGCTGTTCGAGTAAACAGAGGATTAGTATCGCATTTCCATATCAATACTATCATTTTCATCCCTTGATGCGGACGAATGCTTATGCTGTCGAAAATTGGATACCTCCCGGTATGCATCAATATGAATGAAGCTCTGCAACTTTCACATATCTCAATTTTCAGATTTTGACAATCCATGAGAACGAATTACGATCGTTTTATCAACTACTTACTTACTTGAGTAGATTTAAAGTCAGTCAATTCTACTTCTACTTCAAGTAGTTTTAAGTTGCTTATGGATGAGGTACTTTTACTCGTACTTGAGTAGATTTTTTCGTCGCTACTGCTACTTCTACTTGAGTAGCTTTCTTGACTACTTTCACCACCTCTGGTTATGCTCAACGTACCGCTATATCCTAACTGAAGCAATACTGCGTGGGCATTGCATGGTTCTTATATCAAGAAGCGCATGATGAAAAATTGTAATGTAGACATCATTGTCAGAATGAAGCAACATGGCGTGTCACCAGCAGTGTACGCACACCTTCAGTGTTGTCAGCCAACAACTGCTGCTGTTGAACGTTATTTCTCCATTATTGACAAGGAATTTAGGAAGGACAGACACTTTCTACCCGAAAATGTAGGAAAGTATCTTTCGTTGTACAGCAACAAATTTTAATTATTTCTACCATAATACATGATGTAACTACGGGAATTCTTCATAGGGCCAAATTTCGTTAAAATAAAGTTTTAGAGTCAATAAATTTGTCAGTTTTAGAGTCAGGAAAGTTTTTTCAGGCCAAACTACTTCGTAAGGACAGACAGTTCCACCCTGAAATGAAGATAAGTAGCACAATTCCAACATATGTGGGAAAACACCTAATTTACACACGTTAGGTCGGAATTTGGTCAAAATTAAATTTTTCAAAGTCAAAAAATGTCAAAAATTTTTATTTCTAGGTCAAAATCTTCTGTTTTTCAAGTCAAAAAATCACCCTAGTAATGACTTGTCGCATTAGAGGAATAAGGCAAATAATTTCCGCGCACTTCCGTATTGCTGTTACAAATCTATCTAATATACGAATTGATTATCATGTATATAATTAAGATTCACGTAGAGGACCAGTCTCTTGAAACCTCCGCCCCAAATTACCCCGTTTTAGTTTATTGGCAAGTCTGATTTTCATAACTCGAACAGAACTATAAGGGCCCCGAAATATATTGAAAGCGAGAACGGTTCATGAGTAAAAATATTGTACGAACCACCGCTATACAGCATATAGTAACATTTTTTCAACTGAATCGGTGGTACTCCACCTGTGAAACGTGTATCACTAGTGATGTACGCGAGAGCTTTTCATATGATTCACCGCTAGCGCTAGGCACTCAGCATTCTCGGGGTAGCATATATGAAGGAGACAACATTGGGTTGCAGACTCGATAACCATACCAAACATTTTTATCGCCTCTCCATCGTCAAAGCACCTGGATGGTTGCAGACGAAAGCAAAACCGATCTCTCTTTCACTCTCTGTGTCGCCTCAACATGGAAGTGTAAGAAAGGGTTCTGGTCAATGTTCCCTCTAATTTTTGACGAGTCTGCGCACACTCACCAACTCACTGCGCAGACCCTAGGAAAACAGTGCGTAACGACTAAAAAAAGGGCATCACTTCGGATTTTTTGTGCGCAACTTAGATTATCTGTGCGCAGAGACCGTGAAAGCACTGCGCATTTGCGCACGTGCGCACGTGCGCAGCTTAGAGGTAACATTGGTTCTGGCCCTGGATGATCATCAAGTTGGAATCGTATAATTGGGTCCGGACATATGACTCTCGATGTCCTATGAGCTATACTACTCACAAGATATTACGGCGATCGTAAGATATCTTATACCCTGGATAATAGCTTGTGTCGAATAAACAATTGCAACCACCACATTAAATTCTGTTCTCTTGCTATTAGTTGGTGTTACGGTATATAGTAAAAAAGTTGGCGATCGGGAAGAGTTGGATAAACACTTTACTAGATGGTTTGACTAGGCGCGACGTTTCTCACGTCCATACATACGCAAATATGGCATGCCGATATAAAAAAAACTTCCGAGCCCCAGGTTATATTCCGCAGTAGTTAAAGAGTGCATAGCGTGCTAAGCAAAACTCACAGTCGCTACAGCTCCTTCATATTCCTGCTTGGCCAAAGCCTTTTCTTTAACTTTGCCGACGAATAGGACACCGTCTACGTTCCTAGAAAAAGGGAGGTAACCGATGTAACCGATGTAGACAATTTGGCCTGTGCTATTATCAACATTCATGCCTGATTTGCGACATATGGAAGTACTCAACATCGACTGGATTAAGTAAGTATCTTGATCAAACCGACTTTAGTAAAACTTGACCGCGTGACAAACGATATTGAATGGTGCCTCGGTGAAATTTCCGTCTAGGACTGTAGTTGATCAAGACTCCGAAGATGTTGGCCGAGGAAAGAAATGGAATTTGCAAACACATGAAAAATTGTTCATTATATAGCCTACTGGCCAACTTGCAATGGGCAAGACAATGGTCCTAATTAAGGTTTATGACTACAACGAATTTCGGCTATGGCTCATTGAATGATGACTTTCACAGAGTAGAATGGGAGTTTTTTGTGTGTGCCGATGGCTGGCCACGTACCATCGCTTTGATGTCAAAAGCTTGCACGTTGCACTGTTCACTTCTGCGACAGTCAAAAGCACAATCGAAATTGTCGCTCATCTCGTTTCCGTGGCAGTAAACACGGCGGCCTCGGCAATTACTTAATGTTAATTAATTGAAATCACAAGTCTCCCCACTCATGGCAAATAAACACACACACACACACACACACACACACATACACACACACACACACACAAACAAACGAGCATATGAGCCGAGCCGGTGAGCTGGTGGAAGATAGTCATCATTCTTAGTAGTTATGAAACTGAGCAGAACAAAAATTCGATTCCCCGCATATTGATTATTATTTGGCGTCGACGGACCAGAGGCTAGCCATTTTAATTTTTACTCTTGAAAGACCTAATGCCATTTTACGTTTGAATAACATGAATTAGTTC
>ATSW01006418.1:0-14357 GCA_000444245.1 Botryllus schlosseri
GTTCAGCTTTACACCTATAATGCAGGAACAATATCGTAGAAATATAGTTGTTAGTATTGAAAAGTGTAGTGGTCTAGTCTAGTCATTAAAATTAAGTCTGAAATCATGAAAGTGCCTTCGAAGAAACGAGGGGAAGATTTTGGAACCTTTTGGGCTCGCCTTCAAAAATGGCCTTGAACTTTCTGATTGAATTTCCTTCAAATTATTGCTGTGGAGTAGGATTTTCTGCAATGGTATCTATCAAAACGAAATAAGTTTGCGATTGACAATTAGGATACATGAGATGCTGGTTATTTTTTCATCTTTCTCTGGATTTGACCACTTGATAACACGAAAACAGCATCAGCCTTCCCATTGTCTTGACATTTTCAACAGGCATTTTAGTGTACAATATGACGTCTTCATTGAGCTGTTTTCCCAATTAATTGAGCGCAAGCTGCAATCTGTTATTTTTTGGAAAGGGGTAATTGCATCCCGTCATTTTCTTCTTGGGGGTAACGATATGAAAAAGGTTAAGAACCACTGCCTTAACGGTATCCGCCAGACCAGACAATGTATTCAGCGTCTGACTATAGCAACATTGATATTGAGCAGAGTGTAAAAGGGGTTTCTATAATTGGTACCGATATCAGCCCATAAACAAGCTGTAGTAACCAACGCCCCAATCGCACGGATTTGGTTTTTATGATACAATAAACACATCAAATCTAGATGGATACCATACGCCCGCTAGATTTTACATTAAAGATTAGACATTTTACATTAGACAGCGATGTATTCTTTATATCAATTTCATTGATTGGTTTAAAAAGCATCATTCGCTGACTATCTACATCAGGGGTGTCAAACTCCAATTGCGTCGCGGGCCGGATTCAGACCTTCAAATCGCTCGCGTGCCGGACCAGTCACATTATTCCAAAATATTACCGCACAATCCATGCCCTAGTTGTGCACTTGAATACTCAATTATACAGCCTATGGATCAGAGGGGGCTATTTTATCAACACTTTTCTTCGCAAACAATGGAAGAGGCGAAATAACGATGATTATTTGATTGAATGCAGTTACATAAATTGCTGATAAAGTGACTTTAACGACGGTATACGTTGGCATATTGCTACTATGCAACTATGGCTTTGTTTTAGTCGTAATCTGGCAATAGTCCAGTGTAAACGTTGTGAGGAATACACGATATTTAACTGTAAATGCAGACTTTGAAATTTGGTTCATTATTGTAATATTGCGAATCGTTTTTTTTTCTGGAAGTTGAGGAGCTGTTAAGTCATTAGCGAAAATGAAGTATTTTGAATACATTTTTATGTAACAATTATGTTCTCCATGTAGCCTGCATATGCCGTTCTCTCACTGGGGTTTCACGTCTTTGAATAACTACGTTTTTCAACAAAACTCGGTGCTCAGTGTGCACTTTTTCCCTTCTCGGAATTAGATGTCAATGGCAGCGACTTGTTGCTGATGGTCATTACAGTGAAACCGTAACACCACTGCCGGATGGCTATAATGTGGCCTATGAACATACTTAGCATTTTCTGTCCTGAGGGATTATCTAAAGAAATTAAATTCGCATTTGTCAGAAATGTGCTGGATAACACGGCCATTTTTCAAAGTCGCTTCGCGGGCCGGATGAAATCGTCTGGCGGGCCGTATGTTTGACACCCCTGATCTACATATAGTGTATTTCGTTCTTGGTGTTGTGTGATTGCGGCTTAAGATCACAGCAGAGAATTCACAAACGGAAAGCAGAATGTTTCCGGCAAACTTTACAACAAAGCAAATAACATTTCTGAGATGACAAGGCGCATGTTGTTTACTGTTGATTTTATTATGCTGCCAGTGCCATGCATAGAGTGGTCCGAAGTTAAAATGCAAAGAATTTCAACTAAAGATGTTATATTAACGTGAAAAATTGTAATATATGATAGAGGTTCACAGTGCAGAACCTGCTAAGCTTCGTTTGTGAACGTGAACCTCGAAATTTCTGAGGTCCACACACAGAACGCGAACTTGAACCTCACGTTCGCACCATCACTAGTATTGGTTCCTTTTGCAGTAGAACAGGTATCCAGCTTGTGATATCCGTCTATACTGATTCCTGAGGAAACCGCCGCGATACCTCAGGCATTTTGAATTGATAATTCCTGTAAGATGCTTATAAATAGCGCACTGTAGGCTACATAATTGCAGGGGCGCAGCCAGAGAGTCTCGGGGGTCGATTTGAGAATCTCACATATGAGGTTTTTGTGTTACGTTTGGGCTATACCAATAATTTTGACTATACCGACAATTCTGATGTGAAGTCAAGATATAACTAATTGCAACAAAGTGGTTCATGAAAAACCGGAAGTGCATCATCACTAATTTTGTGCCCAAAATTTTCGAAGACATCCCCTTCATCACATCTGCCGGTTATTCTGATCACGTGTTTAAAGAATTGATGAATATTTGACAGAAATATTATAACTAACTATTAATATTTTCGAGGTTGAAAAAAAAATTCGCACGATAGGCGCGACTGGAAAACGATAACTTTTCCTTTACCATTTATAATCGCGATTTTGGCACAATAGTAACCCTGCGGGATGTTCTGCTTCTACAATTAGATACTTTTATACGCAAGGTATATCTCAAGAAGTCCGTGATGGCATAGAATACTACAGTGGCACTCTGCGGTGCGGAGTTCCCAGTCGTTATGTAACCACAAACATCAATATTTTCCGTCCAGAGGGGTCATGACGACATATCCTATAGGCCTATGTAATCGAAATATGGCCGTGATTTGAAAAAAGGTAAAACACCCCTGAATTAGGCTTACTACGGAATCTGTGTCAAGGGTCTACGAGTTTTAACTGAACGGTAAAAGGATGTATCACGACGAAAAGGGTTGAAGAGCACAGAGCTAAGCTACACTTCAAATATTTTTAATTTTGTCAAGTGGTAAGCAGCGTTCGGTTATATTTACATCAATTTTACTGTTTTACAAAACCAGACGATGTATTTACTCTGTCNCAGTATNNTGGTATAATTCCAAAAATTGCNTCNATTTGTGACTGNATCGCGAANATGCATATTGCNATTTTCTTCNTCTNTGNANCTGAATNGTAATTTGCAAATAATGNCCAATTTTATCTNNATCAGGGGTGGCCAACCTTTTCGGTCAAAGGGTCACATGACATTTACGAACCACTTTAATGTTGATGACCCTTTTTGTCGTCCGATAGGTGCAAACCGATTTAGATAACATTGAAAACAAGATTTATATTCAGGGTTGCCATACCGTCCTTATTTCTAAGATTTGTCCTTATTTTGAAGGGCCACGTCTTAGAAAACTCAACTGTCCTTATTTCTAAGAAATGTCCTTATTTTCGACTCGCGTCCTTATTTTGTCTTATTTTCAACCACTACCGAACTTCGATCGTTTTCCTCTGGCATCTGTGCTGCATAATATTCTCAAATTATGCTTTTGCGTTGAGATTTCATGACATCATAAATGAAAGGAACTCTCGTGACGTACACACCACAAGATTTGTCTTCGAAGTGGTGAGATAGTTAGCGCAGTGAGTGGTAGTATAGCAGTTTCGTCTGTGCCAAGCTACCGAAGCGGACGTAATTTTAGCAGTAAACAGCAGTACCGCGTTCCAGCTGTTTGGTCTACGGCAGCATAAGCTGAAGGTGTGGGGAAGGCAGCATTTATTGCGTATAGTGAAAAAAGGCGCAGTGCAGTCGACACATTGATTAAAAAGTAGTAAAGCTATAATTCATCGATAAATTCATCTATAGATTATATTACACTTGCGCATATAGTTTTAGCTACTAATAAGGCTAAATCTGATTAGTTAAAATGAGGAGGCGTAAAAACGTTTTTCGTCACGATTATCATCAGAGAGAATTCAAAGGTATCTAAGGAAGCTTAAAGGGCGAGTGTTTCGCACATTGCAATATCTGCAATTGTGGCATTAACCTACAGGCCATAAGAAAGACCGCTATTTCAACTCACATTGATACCCAAAAACACAAGAAGTGTTTCATAGTGATTAATTTGAGCATATCGCTGAATGATTTTTCCACAAGTCGATCAGCACCAACGACCACAGACTACAAGGCAGCTGCTGCAGAGGGTACCTGCTACCTGGGCATTCCATACTGTCAAACACCAGCAATCATTCCTCACCAACGATTGCACATCGCAATTGTTCAAAGTAATATTCTCCGATTCCAACATCGCAAATAAGTTTTCTTCGGCCAGGACCAAGACCACAAGCATTGTTGCTGGAGTTCTTGCTCAATACGCTCAAGAAATGACTTCGTCTAAACTTGGCGTACGGCGTTTTTCCATTTTGGTTGACGCCTCTGATCACAACGAGGTGAAAAAGTTTGGTTTATCACCCTATGGCAGGGCCGGGCAACATACGGCCCGCTGGCCGGATCCAGCCCGCCACGGCATTTTGTCCGGCCCGCGGGCAGCTTTTTGTCTTACATGATAATGTGGCCCGCGGCCGATCATTCTGCCGAGATTCCCCACTACTTGCTTACTACGTCCAATTTTAGTGACTGTATGTTAATATATCCGTGTGTGCGCACTGCCCAGCGTGCGAGAGTGAAGCGAAGATTTGCATTGTCAGCATTTACTATGTACTTAAGGCAGTGGTTCCCAACCTTTTNCCANCCACGTACCACTTCGAGGTTTTATGCAGTGCTCGCGTACCACCTACATAAGTTACGCGTGCCGTAGGCGGTCAAAAATGTTTTCACTATTTATGACGTCATAATCACGTATTTGACCTATGTGGGGTGTAAGAACTAGAGCGAATTTTTACCTAAAAACGGAGGATTTTGACCTAAAAAAACTTAATTTTGACCAAATGTTGACCTTATGTATGCAAATTAGGTGTTTTCGCTCATAATTGTAATACTTTACTACTTATATTCATTTTTGGTTGGGACTGTCTGTCCTTACGAAGTAGTTTGGCCTGAAAAAGCGTTTTTGAATTAAAAACAGACACATTTTTACATGAAAAAACTTTATTTCAACGATATCTGGCCCTATGAAGAATTCCAGTAGCTACACCACGTATTATGGTAGAGTTGAATAAAATCTGTTGTAGTACTACGAAAAATACTTTCCTACATTCTCTGATAGAAAGTGTCTGTCCTTACTAAGTAGCTTGCCAAGAATGGAGAAAGAGCGTTCAACAGCAGCAGTTGTTGGCTGACAACACTGAAGTTGTCCGTAGGCCTACACTGCTGGTGACACACCATGTTGCTTTATTACGACAATGTTGTCAACATCACAAACAATCATAAACAGTCTTGCTCCCGTTGGGATATTGCGGCACGTTGACCACAACACCATGTCAAATGTCAATCTATTTGTTCCGATTGACCGTTTATGATTCACCATGAGCAGACAATGGACCGTCTACAACGGTAGGCCTATAAAGTAGGCTATAAGCTGTAGAATATCAAACGATAAGTTCACCGACAGTGCAAACTCTACAAACGAAATGGAGGGGTCGAAAAATTTTGATTTTGTAAACAATTTTGACAATTCTTTTACCTAGCGCTTCAATTTCGACAAAATTTTGACTCATTTCGACATGTCAAAAAACATCGCCCTAGTAATAACAAATTCCATTAAACTAGGCATTATCAGCCACGGCCGATGGGATGCAAGGGATCATTTTTTTCACCACTAGTCAATAAACTTCAAAAAATTCAAAATCAACCCCACCTGAACTAATAACTCCCTTCGGCAGAAAAAAAAACAGAATCTACTCGCGTACCATCTGGAAGACCTTCGCGTACCATTAGTGGTACGCGTACCACAGGTTGGGAACCACTGACTTAAGGCTAATTTACCGCATGCCGATATTTCTTATTTTTGATTCCGTAACCACCAACTGGTAGCACGGCACACGTCTAGGCTTTTGTGAGACACTGCTTAATAGTTATGCCGATGAGATGGCGCGTAGGAGCCTAGATAAACCTCCAACACTTAGGTAGCAATTCTGGTGTCGAACTCGAACCTACAACACATTGGTCTTGTAGCTGTGGATTACCACTAGAATATCTCGCCACCTACTCCCCCTAATGAATTTATGTTTTGTTAAATGTGGGGTACCGGGCCTATCGAGCGACCTAAAATATTAATTAGGGATTGCACCTTGTGTTGATTGGTCAGAGAGAAGCAGACATGACGTTGCATGTATGACAGTGATTCTCAAGCTGGGGGGCCTTGAAAGCATCTGAAGGGGGTGCGCAGTCCCAGTTGACTGAAATTTTTTTTGTGATTACTCTATCTATTGCCCGAATTTCATATTTGATAATTTTCTCATCAATAGCCATAACCTTTCATGCCATCAAAATATCCGTTGGGATGGCTAGCATTCTGATTCACCTCTTTAATATTTGTGATATCACGATAAGGGGGGAGGGCGGGGCGAAATGTTTCACTATCAAAAAGGGGGGCGCGTTTAGAAAAGTTTGGGAAACACTGGGGTATGACAATTCTATTTTCAAAACCACATTATCTTCTTCATTATCGATGGAAAATTGCTTTGAAATAACATTGCTTCGATAAAATACATTCATTAAATACGATTTATTCCTTGTATATGTCAATAAATGGGCAAACAATGTATCGATTCAGCAATCCGGCCCGCCAAGTACCTAATTATCCTATATCCGGCCCGCCGACTGGAGAAGTTGCCCGCCCCTGCCCTATGGGGAGGCCCAAGACCAAATTATTATTTTTATTTGGAGGGGGGGACTGACAAAGTGCTGTTTTGGCCCGGAGTAAAGTTGAACCTAGACCTGAGATATCGTGAGATCCATGAAGTACTATCTAATAACAAGGAATTGCTGGTGCAGATTGTTTTAGGCGAAAAGTATGGAATGTGATATTCCACGGCTAGTATAAATAGAAATTATGTATAAAAACGCTTTTTCATGCTAATCTAATTTCTCGACTGTCCTTATTTTTGGGAACATATCGATGGCAACCCTGTTTATATTACTACACTTTCAAATTGATAACGTTTATGTCATGAAAACTTTGTGTGCAACTGTGAAGTGTGCAATGCGTATTGATATCCTGGTCACGCGAAGCGCGAAATTTTTTCAAAGGTGATGAATGAATTCGATCAATAAATATGTTACTTGCATATATTGGGGTTCGCCTCTGTATACCACTGGGCTAATTTGGCAAGGACAGGCTTATTCGGCGTTTAGACATTTCAATATCGAAGGTTTCGGTGAACATGCCACTCTCATTTTGTGCAAATGTTTCATCGCCAACGATCTCGCTGCGAGCGCACAAGCGAAGTCGCATGTTGGACGACACGTTATCTCCTAATTGCGAATGTAGTTGGACCCAACTCTGTAAATTACGCGTATTTATAATTTTCAGGAGGGGGCCCCAATACTAAATGCAAAAATCGAGTGACAATAAATCATGCGAGGTGCTAAGAAAAATTTCAAGTCGAATAAATCTGCAACAAAATATTCTACTTTATGGTCATATACGAAGATCTGCGATAAATGTGGCTGGCCCCTGGTTACGTCAATGCGTCTGAACTGATGTTTTAGTCATCATCAAATTTCGCGGTCACTAATCAAATTTTGGTTGGCCTTGCAATTTTACCTTATGTTGTAACTAATTTCGAGAATTAGCCTACCTCGCGGGCCAAACAAAACCTTCTCGTTAATAACAGTGATTGATGGTACAGAAAAATCCTATTTTACTTATTATTAGTAATAATTTAAAGATACCTTTGAAAGCAATTGTTTTCATAATAAAGAAGTTGGATTCGGAGACGGAGTGAAGGTCCTTTTCACAAACTCCGACTGCAGTCACTATAGTTTTCACAACTCCGACTCCAACTCCATTAAGCGAAAATTAGCCAAACTCCGAGTCCGACTCCACCGACTCCGACTCCGACTCCACCGCCCTGCTCGGTAATCCACTCGCCTTACGTCAACGATATATAGGCCAGAGTTACCCATCTATTTTTAGCGAAGCTCCGGTCTCAAAACTTTAATATTTGCTTAGGTCCATTTTAACCCTCGTGAAATTATTCACAGTCACACGAATGTAATACGGTATAACTTTATATAAAATCCAATAAAGCGGTATTAGCAAAAACAATAAGCGAAATGTATGTATTGTTCTGTTTATCATAGCTAGCGATAGCATTAGCATTTTCTTTATTCCTTGCTAATTCTTTAATATTGGTTCCAATGTGGTGAGAGCGAGTCGAGGGCAGTGGTGAAGGCCTTTACTGGTCACGCAGATGCGAAATCTATTCTTTATAAAGCTCATGTTTACAAGGGCTGACTAGAAGCTGTAAGTAAAGTCTGCGGAACAGAAAGAATAAAAACACTGCACTTTGTTTTTGGAAATCCACGATAATGGATTTGGAGTTATCAAAATACAAAGTAGGCCTAATACAGAGACAGACAAGGTCCTGATTCAATAATCAAAAGGTCTGCATTCGGCCCGCGGTCCGCGAATTGAATAGCCCCGAAAAAGGTCAACTTGATGCATTCCTAGAATTGCTTAAGGCGATACAAGTCTTGATACAGCCGAATCTATTATCCTATAAATATAACGTACCTTGCTCTCTTCCTCGGACATTTCCGATTGAATTGTTTGTAGATTCGGATCCTGTTGTTTTAGAGAAAATAGTGAGATGTTGATACACTCAACGACATAATAGTTGTAGAGGTATAAGCAAATTGGTCACTACTAAATCAAAATTATTTTACAAAATTTACTTTAACAACAAGTTGAAGTAACTATTTTCAAGGCAGGTAGGCAGCTATCAGCTAAATAGTCGGTTGCTAGGTGTGTAGATTGTCGGAGTAGGGAGGGCTATAGATCTACGCTCTGTATTTATATTTGTTGAAAACCCCTAACATTTCCAGAATAACATTTCCTATATCCACAAGCATTGTCTGTTTCACACAGGTGCACTGCATAGAATTGGGAAGATGTTTTTATATAGTCAGTTGAAACACTTGAGGGAATAGCTTAAGCGAAATCATTGCTTTGAGTACTCGGAAAAGTTAGGAAGTCGTATCTTACCATGACCATGACCATGTCTATATACATGTTGCCCTCATTGAATTGCTGAAGCACAGTATATACATTATTTAATATTTACACTATACTATTACTGTTTATGCCAATGGTTCTGAACCATCGTAATTCATGCAAAATGTATGGGTTGCGTGATTCATGCTCATACTTTTAAATCACAAAGTCTCACTTCACCCAGTTTCATTACCTTAGATCAGGAGTAGAAAATGATTTAACCCAGGCGCCCAGCAAATAATAGGTTGGCGGGCCGAGTCAAAGTTTAAACTATATAAACTGGGGTAATGAGAAGGATTAATTTACAAAAAATATTAGTTATTCATTGTCATTATTGAAAACACGGTAAAATATGAATCACTTTCAACTCTTTTCAATGACTTTAACCACCAACCACTTTTTTTCTATTAGGAAGCGAAAATGTTTTGGGATAACACAAAGGTGATCCCGAGCTGTGTGTAGATTGGTGGACTGGTTATCTTCATTNTTGTTGTCTTAGGTATTCGTGTTGTTGGTCAACTACATTTACACCAGGCCAGTTTTCTTCATTATAATTCCATAAATACCGACTTGTAGCACGGCCAACTTCTAGTGTCTAAATCACAATTTTTTAGCTTGCGCTTCTTGATGTAAGAACCATGCAATGTCCAAGCAGTCTTGCTTCAGTTAGGATATTGCAGTATGTTGACCATAAACCATGTCACTATTTGTTTCATTTGACCGTTTATGATTCACCATGAGCAGACGATGGGCCGTTTACAACGGTAGGATTATAAAGTAGGCTACAAGCTGTAAATTATCAAATGATAAGTTTACAGACAGCGCAAAATCTACGATACAAACGAAATGTAGAGGTCAAAAAATTTTTGATTTTGTAAACAATTTTGACAAATTTTGACCTAACGCTACAATTTTGACCTAATTGTGACTTATTTTGACATGTCAAAAAAAATCGCCCTAGTTATCAAATATATTCATATTTATGTACATACGCTCACACCATACGTGAAGAGGTGCATGAGCTGAGCAAAACAACGTTAAATGGGTTTTCGACTCGAAGAAGGTTGAGGCGCACTGCTCTACCCCATTGTCTTTAGTACAGCTGTAATGCGCCAAACCATCGAAATTTTGGAAAAGGGGCGCTGGAAAAAGAAAGGTTAACAACTGCTGGTCTGTACTAAACTACTCACATTTTGTTCAGACAAATCCTTGATTTTATCCTTTAGCTCCTTAATCGTCTGTTCGTCTTGCGCTCTCTGCGTTTCGAACCTTTTTTCCATCTCTTCAAATTTTCGCTTCATACTTTTTTGACTTTCGTACATTTCGCGGACCATCTTATTATAAGTCTCTTGGTCATCGCCTTGGGCGGGAATTGCCATTCCCTGAAAAAAGTGTGGTGCAATTCAGAATTGTTCCTATGAAGCGCCATGTAGAAGGATGTTCGACGTTCGTGTTCGTAATATGCCTAAACGCGCTGTAAGGGCTCATTAGAAATTGAATCAAGTCTTAGCATGGTAATCTCGCATATGAGATGGAGTTGAAGGTATTGTGTCCTTACACGCGAAAATACCAGAACTTGCATCTACTAAATATTCCTTGCGTCCTTGCGGAATTGTGACCCTGTTAGAAAATCCGATAGTTTGGCCACAATCAATCATCACATGCCTTCGGACTAAAACGAAGATGTAGCCGATTCCGATGAATCAACTTCATTATTCAACGAGGCCAATATACTATGTTGAATACCATCGACACACTGAGTCAAGAGTCAAGAAACGTTGGTAGCCTAGTCCACGAAGCCTATACTACCGTACTAGATGGACGAAGGGAAGTATAAGGCCATCGCTCGAGGCCTGTAATGACGCCATGACAAGCCATGTCGGTAAAGCCAAATGTGTATTGCATGGTACGATGAAACTGCGAAATGATGGTACGATAATATTGCCGTACCAGCACGAAATTTAGGGTTGCATTTAAAACAAAAACCAATTTTAAAAAAACAGGTTTGAAACATGGCCCTTGTTTAAAACACGTTTTTAGTGTTTGCTTTTTTATCAAGCCATGACGTCATGAGCCCCTAATTGCGAAGGGGAGACACTACGAAACATCGTTAGAGTCCCTGATATTACTATGTATATTCGAGGTATATATATCCCCTTTCCCTTTCCATGCATGAAAGAAATCGACAACCATGTAACCAATGGAGAGAGATATAGCGTCCTAGATAGCTGATGCATCATACGTGTAAGGAAACCGATGTGAGCTGCGGATACTTACAGGTGAAGAGACAAATCCAACACCAGCGAGTTGATCCATATTTCTCGATGATCGATTAGAACATTAAAATACAGTAAACCCTAATTAATGCCTAATATAGAAAGATGTGACGTCATATCCCATTAGTCGTGATGTAGGACAGGTATAACGACAGGTGTGTCCGTCTGTCCGACACGTGGTCCCTCCTGTATTTCATGAAACGACTTTCTATTACATTTTCATTTGTGTGCCTTGGAGTCAAATTTTACCAAAATACACCAGCCAAGGCTGTGTCAATAAAAGGAGTTTGTGTACCATCTAAAAATAGTACATTGAATGCTCTTTTATTCGAAATTTCATGCTGGTGACGTCATATCTTGTGATACGATTGTTGATGTACAATGTTCTTTCCAATTCTCCACTAGTTGCTGACGATTACCCCTGACTATAGTTTCAGCCGAAAATATTCGGGTTCATTTCAATATCAATATACTACTGAACTTTTTATTATTATCAACCGGATTGACTGCGCAATTTATAACGAACTAGAAATTTAGCGTATTCGCTTACTTACTTCTCTGCACTTGCACAGTACAAGAGCTCCGAGTTCACCAGTGTTGGATCAAGTCATCATTACCTTCTAGTCACAAGTCATTGCAGATTTTGACTCGAAGTTAGTCAAGTCCAACGATTTTCGAAGGTGACTCAAGTCAAGTCAGGTCACTATGTTTTTGGAGATGACTCGATTCAAGTCACGAGTCGAGTCAAGTCAAGTTGAATTTTCGAAGTCACTGTATTTTGGCTGCTGTTTTAAATACAGATCGAATCCCCATTTTTTCTGAATCGACGAACGAATATACACGCAAAAGGCGCTGTATTGCTCACGCATACGTAGAACTGCTAAACTACGCAAGTAGCGGTATAGCCCACTCTATAATTATCAGGCAAGTATAGAATAGAATACAATTCCTCACAAACAAATTGATATGATGCAATACCACCGCCCACCCACACATCCATGATATACAATGGATGATCCAATTGTTGATGAGTAATATAAAGGTATAAACAATATTCGTTTGATTTAAATCAGAGGTCTCAAACTCAAATGTGCTCGCGGGCCAATTTCTTAATTTTTGATGACTCTACGGGCCGCAGCATCAATAATAGGGGTATTAAATGTAAAATATCCAAGTAGGCCTTATTTGACGGCACCTTGTAGACAGGCATTCCACAAACATCGTGAAAATGTAATTTACTAATATTCTATTCACGCTTGGCACGAAAAAAACACATTTTCAAATATTTGAATAAATAGTTTTTGTGCGGGCATAATTTGTTAAAATAATGAGTTATAGGCCTAGACATCATGCGAGAGGACGCATGATGACATCGTAAAAGCTGTCGGGTTATAATATTGCAGCTATAGTGGAACTTTGACGTGCCACAATTTCATGTAGAATATTTTTGAATTTACTAAAGATTGATCTGATATCAGTGCATGTGAGCGGTGTAGCCTAATCGAGGTTTCTGATATAGTCGTGATAAGTAGGGTATTGTTACTGTCATTGCCAAAGTCAAATTAAACCTGCGTTAGATTTTCTTCGATTAATATTGGAACAGATCAATAGCAACTTAAATATAATCATTATTGTTCCATAGTAATAGCATTGTTTCGTAACCATTTTAGCGATCGTACTCCTTGTGCTTTCAATAAGATTTCCCGTGCCCCCTGTCCCTTTTCAACTCAATTTCTGATTGTTGCGTCCGTAGGATTACCAAGTCACTATTCCGAGTCGCAATTCCGTCTCTGATTTTAACGTTTGACCCGACTCAACTCAAGTCATTTTTAGTTTATCACCCAGTCAATCCAAAATCGCATAATTTGACGAAAGGCCGCACCAAACAAAATCACAATTTCCAGTCACGAATCATCAGCGGGTCATGTTTCATCATCACGAACCTGAAATGTGACGTAATAGCGATCTTCCACCGCATCGCATGGTAGATTTTAGAAGTGATGTGATAGTGAAGTTTGTTGAGATTTCAGGTTTTTGTAGTAGTTTTAGAGTGAATTTTATGTTCTTAAATCTAAACAATATATATGATACTTGAATATATTTTCGAAGGCTTGAAATCCCAAAATGCCTTCGCGGGCCGCACAAAACGTTCTCGCGAGCCGCGTGTTTGAGACCTCTGATTTAAATCATACAAGCGAGTCGTTAATATGAGCACTGGCCACTATGAGCAGTTTATAGAACAAAGACACATTATTGATATTCGATTACTTTACTACTAGTTTACGACAACATAAACTGTGAGCTCCGGTCGCTGGGTTTGTGGTCAATTTATTTGAGATATAACAATGAAGGCTCGGTCAAACGCACAATCATTGATTGATTGGTTGCTCCCACAGCCCACAACAGCGTATCGCTCACAAGCCGAAAGTATGCAAGATACAGCGATTTAGTCGACACCGATTACTTGATGACTTGAAATTGACTCGTAAATTTTGCTTCGAGTAACGATTCAATCCACATTGCTGAAATTTAAACACTCCTGCTGCCTACTTTATATAATAGCCAAATAGCTATTTTGTGAGGAAGGCTTACAGGTTGAACCGAATTATATACATATATTGTATATAATCGTTCCATGGAATTGCTACATATTAGGATATACTGCACGGCACAGTGGATGCAGATGTCAATGGCAAGTGCATTATGTAAACACTGCTGAGATAGTGTAATGGTTATGCGTCCGGCTTCTCGAGCGGTAGGTCGTGGGTTCGATCCCCGGCCGGGTCATACCAAAGACTCGAAAATTGGTATCCGCAGCTATCCTGCTAGGCGCTCAGCGATCACGGATAGCATGGAGGAGAAATAAAACGGGGGCGCAGACTAGATGACCTCATGGGGCCGTATCGCAACTCCGTCGTCAAAGCATCTCGATGGTGCAGGCGAAAAAAAATATCATATCTCTCTCTCTCTCT
>ATSW01006419.1:0-15393 GCA_000444245.1 Botryllus schlosseri
TTTTTTCGAATTTAGTGCTGTTAATTAGCGACTCTCTGATCTGTCATGAACAGTTAAATACGCGCGCTCATCAATGCGTCTTACGTAGCCTCGGCGACGATTTGCGCAAGTCAAAATGTGCGAGTTTTTATGGAATATGTGTTACAATGACGCGGATTTCAGGTGGTTCAAACCTTACCTCTTTTATAACTCAAGCCTTGACGCACAGCTTCTGATGGTTATGTTCATTTGTTCAAGTATTAGCGGAAATCAATTACACATGTACGCACGCGTCGCACATGTTTGCGAACATTCGGTGTCATTCAGTTTCGATATGTCACTCTTTAATCACAAGCGCTAATCAGCATATACTTAACGGCATTTTATCCAAGCCATCGGGAAATAGGAGCCAAAGCATGATAGGCCCGAGACGCGGTAGTTAGGCTAGCGATATCTTTCATACTAGGCGATTGCAGATGCGATTGTGTAGGCCAGTGATGATATCGTGGGCACCAAGCCAATGTAGATGCGATTGTGTAGGCTAGCGATGATATAGTGCGCACCGGTCCTATTGCAGATGCGATTCTTCAAGCCAGCGGAACTAGGCTTTTTGAAGACGCGATAAATCAGGCTAGCAACAATTGCCGAGTGCGCGGCAGCGAATGACCTAATTTCGCAATCAGCGGAAGATCTTGTGCAGCGCAATGCGCACAGATGAATCTCGGAAACTGGCAACACGCCTTTCGTTAATTGGCCGCGCGCAACACTGATAATACGACTTGTTGAATTGCAACCTAGTATTAGCGTCAGAGAGGTCATTTGAAAAGGAAGGAGTTTCGCGTGAAAGGAGGGGGTTTTCACGCTTCAAGGGCCGACCCCCGAAACCCCCTGGCTATGCGCCTGTTGGGAACTACTGCTATAGATGAAAGTTTCCTAGCAGAGTGACAGAAATTCAGGATTGGTACTATCTTGAATTTGGTCGCGTTGTTAGAAATTATTGATTAGAACAGGGGCCTCAAACTCAAATGTGCAATTTCCCAGTTTCTGATGTCGCCGCGGGCCGCAGCACCAATAATAGGAGTAGCCTATTCAACGTATTTTCAAGCAGGCCTTATTTGACGGGACCTTGCAGACAGGATGTAACTAATTATACAGCAAGGAGACAACATAATGCCAGTGGTTGCCATACCGACCTACTTATATAGAATACGCTACGTGGCAGTGGCATATGTCTATCAGGGTTACATGTGCATCCTTATTTTCGGACCACTGGGAAACACAATATTTCAAAGCTGACACATATGATCCAATCGTACTTGTGATATTGCAATAATTCAATGTTTCTGTATTATTCTCAATGTCTCTGTATCATTCAGGATGACTAACTGAGTGTGCTATTGGTAATGTACCTAATATATTGCCATTTTGGAGAATGCCACATTATAGGATCCTTTTTTAGTTACCAATAGCCATTGGACATTCTTTTGATTTGTAAATCTGGATTCCCAACTCCTCCAGCAACCCATGGTAACAGTATTATACCAATTCCAGTGTCACGGCACAGACACAGAGCTATACCGAAAGTAGTCCTACAATGAAAACGCCGTTTCACATGATCGAAAGCAAGATATCGTCTCTCTGTTGCCAGTTAATCTTTTCTCAATTTGCAAGTCTGCTAAAATTTCCGAATATTTCTCTTCCAAATTCCAAAACCTATGTTAGATCATTTACCCTGTGTTGATGGACTGCTCTACGTTCGGAATCATGTTCGATTTCAAAATTTTCATCATTAGGCCCGCTATCCCTATGATATCCATCTTGATCCCATTTATCGAGCTAGAGAAGTTTCAAGTTACACTGGGTAAGCTGAATGAGGCATTGGACCGATAGCTGATAGTAAATGTAATGTTAACTTTATCTTCCATATCTTGCAGTTTGCATCAAATATGTGTCTGAAATATCCTCGGATGATTGCATCTTCTAACCAAAAATGGATGAAAGCATCGGCCCAGATCGATACCAGTACCTTTTTCCTGGTAATTCAATTGACCCCTTGGATATATAACTTATTCTATGATAGAAGTATGGATTTCTATATGGTATGAAAAATTAATATTGATAATTTCATGAGAGTTTGCATATTTTGGGCATGTGTCGTAGAGCAAACACTTGTCGTGATAGAAGAAAACTAGCGGCATTTTTGGAATCAGCGCGCCAAAATCAGCTCAAATCAAAGGAAAAATCGAAGTCAACAAATTTTTCGTTCAAAATTGTTGCCCAGTGTAATTCATCCATTTTTATGGAAACAGCGTTTCAAAAAACGGGGAGGCTCGTAAATCAATGAGCTGTTCTTCTGCATAAAGATTGGTCGATTATGTGTTGAAGAAAATCTTTAATTCGTTTCACGCTCCCAATGAATCAACTCATGAACAAGATCTTGAACCGCAAAACATGAGCACACGAGCTGGACTTCAGCTTACAATGAAATGCTACTCTGGAATTGGTGTTCGCAACTTTAGATGGGTATTAGTCTATTTAAAAGCAGTGCTAGCATCCCACTTATTACGTGACAATTACGCAGCTCATCGGCAATGCCGTCATTGGTTTCATTGTGATGTTCGCATTTGCTTATTTATCAGCTATGAAGCAGTTAGACATCGCCCCCCAAATTTTGTGTACCGAAAAATGGGCATACAAACTGTAATCAGCGGCGGGTTGACCAAAAAAAAACAGGTCAACTTTCCGGCTCGGTGTCGAATTTGACACTTTTGCAACGAAATTTGACCACAAAAAAAGTCATTCGTTTTGACGCGTCATCGCCCCCCTATCGCCCCCTTCGCTATTTCGCCCCCTGTCGCCCCCTTTGTCCATTTCCGCCCCCTATCGCCCCCTTCGTCATTTTGGCCCCCCTAGACCGTCAAATCGCCCCCGGGGGGCGATATCGCCCACGTTGGGAACCACTGAGTTAGACCGCTTTCAAGTCGCAGTTTCCAGCCTGCATGCCTCATTTCAAAAAATTACAGTTTTTTTGTTAAATTACAAAGAGATGGGCGGCACACCTGGGAATCTGTGGCGGCACATAGTTTGGGAATCACTACTACAGAACTATGTAAGTATGAGAACTACTGCACCATTATGTAGCCTACTGCTACGCCATCTTTCTTTGGCTCTCCAATAGCGCCCCAGCGCCCCCATATCGCCAGATTGCTACCGCCCCTTCAAAATCCACATTACCAGATATAGCACACCCATAAAAGTACTGTTTCGTGCGATTCGTATGTCAACATATTATTGGCAAGTGATAGGTAAGAAAACACTTACATTTTCGAAAGCGTTTCTCAGGTATCAATCACGAAAAAACATGTATTGCTACGAATTGGAAATGTTTCACTAATGAAAAGCTATAATCAATACATTCCACTGATATCTTGGTGGTTTGTAGCCTGATGTATGCACAATTGCACATTCAAATCCTATTTCAGCAGCAAATTTTATACTTATAGAGACCATCAAAAATTACACAGGGAACATAGATCAATTGGGAAAGCGAAATATGCCTCGGGGACTTCCGCGTCCAACAATGCGTCCCGTCTTGCTAGTATTCATATGGAACACCCTGATGCATACAATTTTACGTTGGTTGGCAGAAACATGACCTGCCATATTTACCGTTTTTAAAGTCACATTATTTTGCCAAGGAAATTCTTTATGTAGTGATTTAGTTCCTTTTGATATCGCGGCTAATCATTTCATTCTGTGTTAGTCGCGTGTGGCATCACTTCTGTTCGTTGCACCTGCGCTAGATATTTTGGTACTGGTTGTGTTCAGATACACTAGCTTACTCGTATGTTAATAAAAGCGTAGGAACCGATCGTATTGAGTTTTATCAAATGTTGCAACAGAACTCATATCACAACCTTCTGGTTTCTGAATTCTCCGGAAGGAAGATGGCTTGTCTTTGAAATTGTAACTGAAGATTTCACAGTATGATTCTATTACCATTTGAATCGCATCAGGAACTGATTTCAACAGTGTGTATGTTTGGGACACTTAGCACTCGATTGTATAATGTAAGAAATGAAAAGAGCCGAAACCTTGCCATGGTATATCTTTCCCCTCTCTCCATAGCAGCAAACAGATTCTGAAATCCCCCGATATGAAGAATTGCTTTTATAAGTATTGTTACCATTCCAGCTACCATGAAACAGAACTGCACAACGTCAGTCCAGATAACTGCTTTCATGCCGCCCTGCGGAAAATTTGCAAATGATGACGGAGAAGGGCGATACTGTCGACTCCGCTTAATTAAGAGCGTTTTGATGCGCTCACTTTCGTCCGAATTAAGCGAAGAAACGGCTTTGTAAGAATCAAACCGGAAATCAATTGTTCGTTTCAAAATACTGTAATGTAATAAATGAATTGCGGCTGCCCACTAGGGCTGTAACGGTATTTTCACTTGATAAAAGTACACCACAAAACAGTTGTAACTGAAAGCCAAAAGCTTTTAGTCGGGCAGAAATATCGCATATGGAAAATCTAAAAATGCTAACTGAGGGTTAATTCTACTAAAAACAATGCTTATGTGGGCCCGTGCATTTGCGATATCACCGTGGATGAAAGAAGGAGTCAAGTCTTGTCGAGTAGCACTACAAGGATCGTAATTGTTGCTCATAATCACTTATAATTAAGGCGATTTTTTTACCTAAAAAAAGGAAGATTTTGACCTAAAATATCCAAATTGTGACATTTTTTGACCTAAAAAAAACTAAATTTTGACCAAATTTTGACCTAACATGTGCAAATTAGGTGTTTTACCACATAATGTTAGAATTGTACTACTTATCTTCAATTCTGGTTGGAACTTTCTGTCCTTGCGAAGTTATTTGGCCTGAAAATACTTTTTTGACTTAAAAACTGACAAATTTTTACATGAAATAACTTTATTTGAACGAAATCGGGACCCATGAATAATTCCAGTATAGTTACATCACCCGATATGGTGGTAGAAATAATTAGAAATTTGTTGTAGTACAACGAAAGACACTTTCCTACATTATCGGGAAGAAAGTGTCTGTCCTTACTAAGTAGCTTGCCAAGTGAGAAAAAACATTCAACAGCTGCAGTTGTTGACTGGCAACATTGATGTTGTGCGTACACTGATGGTGACAAACCGTGTTGCTTCATTCTGACAATGTTATCTACATCACAATTTTTCATCATGTGCTTCTTGATATAAGAGCCAATGCCCACGCAGTCTTGCTGAAGACCGATGGCTTTCTACTCTAAAACGCTTGTCAGAGTTCACGAATTGACTGCAAAAGACACAATACAGTTGGCCATTTGGGTGCTTGCGAAACTCTCTTGGAAACTCACGCATATAAATGCCAACTTTGCAGTCGTGTGTTTCTGCTACTTTAGGCATTTCGAAAAACAAAACCGAAGTGACAGCTGCACCGTACCTTCAGTTGCCACAAAATCAGTTAGGATATTTCGGTATACGTTGATCATAACACCATGTTAACCTATCTGTTTAATATGAGCGTTTATGATTCACACTGGGCAGACAATGGGCCGTCTACATCGACAGGCCTTTGAAGCAGGCTACAAGCTGTAAAATGTCAAATGACAAGTTCACCGACAATGCAAATATCTATACGATATAAAATAAACGAAATGCAGGCTGCAAATTAATTTTGACTTTGTCAACAATTTTGACAATTTTTGACCTAACGCTACAATTTTGACCTTATTTTGACTTTTTTTTTGACATGTCAAAAAAAGTCGCGCTACTTATAATGTGTTCAAACGAAATAAGTAGGCCTACTCTTTATCATAAACATAACCTAACGATATGAATTGCGAATCTGTGCGTCCGAATTGCGAATTGAGAATTTAGAATTGTCCGAATAAACAGGAGTCGTTTACGTTCAATTTTACCCTTGTTCAGTACCCGAGGATTTTGGCTGAGCAACGCGGTTGTCCGGGTTATCCAGTTTCCAAATTTTACGGATTTGACTGTATAGAGCCATATTGACCCAATATTATTTTTAAATGCAACTTCCAGAGAGCCATAAATGTCAATCAACGTGTCATGCCACAATTGAAAATTCGTGACGCATTGGCAGCACTAATACATGGAATTCGCAGCGTGCGCCATTTTCCTCTGCTCACATGCGTAGGTGTAGCCAAACATGATTACTACAACAGTACATACATTTAAACCTTCAATGATTACTGGTATTTTCTATCGATGTTTACGAATGACTGGATTTTGAAAATTTGTACTCCCAGAATCAAGCAATTTTCAAATTTATTGTTCGAAATTAAAGCTCGAAAGGAGAAGTAATGCACAGGTGAGACACATACGGGCCAAGACTCACCTGTGACAGCGCAACTCATCGCAAATAGCTGAGAATTTATAATCATTGATATTAATCGAATTTTATTGTCGCACTGATTCCGAATATCTAAATATTGATTGACATCTCCAGTATTCGCCTGACAAAACGTTGCGCTACACACCTACATTTTAAAGCTTCTTACCAATCAAGAACATGGATAGGAAAGACATTGTTTTTAATTTAAATTTCTAATTGTGAATGTCACTTCCAAGGCAGTTCATTTCTCGGCGTAGATCAGAAAAAGCATGTATATTTGAAAACTGCATTGTCATACAAGCTTCGCCATGTCTGCTATTTAACTTTGATCAATCAAGGTATCCTGCAATCCAAAATTTTGAGGCGCGCGATGTCGGGTAGATCGAAATTTGAGGATTTTGAAAAGGGGGATACGAGGCCCTAACCCTGGATACCCCACTGCCTGACCTCTCAAAGACATGTTTATGCTGCCACGAGAATAATTATTTTGGACTTAATGAAAATTAACTAAGAAGTTGCTGCAATATTGATAAATTTATTAGGAAATGAACAATTAGTTAAAGAGCCATATCTTATACCCAAAAGAGCCATATATGGCTCGCGAGCCATAGGTTCCCGACCACTGGTATATAGGCATATAGGCAATAGGCATACAGGTCTACATGATGTCATAGTATTATAGTTGACTTACCAAAGATGTGTAAGATATGCAAAACCCGCTTGCTAATACGATGCTCCAGTTCGTAGAAAGATCAGTAACTACCTCCAAGGTAGCAGCTGCAACATAAATAGCGAGGCCGGCAAGAAACAGCTAGATAACAAAGTGATAATTTTAGTCCGAATCCAGTTCACGTATCCACTGAACATAATTTTTCACCTAAGCTGATACATCAACCATATGTTCTGTTCCAGACTTGTAGCTCGTCAAGAATATGACATTGAACTATTCGGACAGATCCGGGAATTCAGATATGCCTTCGCTTATGAAAACAGATATCAAGTCTCTGGTACGGTACCCTTGAATTTATCATGCTTTGTACCGGTGCTGTGGAGTCGGCTCATTTTAACACCGAATACAACACCTACTCCAACTGTAAACATTTTCAATAGAGCGACTCCGACTATAACACCCACTACTACGATTGCCATATTTTGATATCCGAAAAAGAGGGCACTTTTCAAAAATTCTGAAAGCTCTAGTACCGAAGAAGAAAACTGGTGATTTTGAAAAATTTCGACCAATAGTACTGTGTTGACTAAATCAAAAAATCATCACTTTGTCTCTACTCTCGAATTACCCGGTTTTTACGTTAGTTTCACGGTGTTGACTGAAAAAAATGTCATCTCTCCCATATATGCTCTGGAAATACCCGTCGCGCTGTATTTTTCGTTGATTATCTTGCCAACTCTTGGCGTACGCTGAGTTGGAGTCGACTTCTTGATCCCATTTTAATAGTTTTTCGAGAAAAACAGGACCAATTCCTCCAAAAGAGGAAATTTTGGCGTCCTCCGAAGACACTTTCAATTTATTGAAAAAAGAGGACAAATCCTCATAGAAGAGGAGGTATGGAAACCCTACCATACGACTAATATTTTCTTCACAGATCTCCGTCTCCTACTCCAACTCCATCATTCCTGTAAATCTACTCGGATAATTATACGTTTTTTGTTATTACTTCTACCAAGTGAATCAACGTATTTTTAGAATTAGGCAAAAATGGTGCTTACAGAAACAAATTAGGTTTGTGAAATTCCGCCTATGTCAAATATCTTGATGAATGCTTTCAACGACACTGAAAGTGTTTTGAACCCGACTCCAGCATCGAGAGAAAATTTAGCGAAACTCTGACTCTACAGCCCTTCTTCGTACATTTAGGTATTTTCCATGCCGGTACGGCACTTGAGGAACATCGCATCATAATGTCGTATCATGGTCAGTAGCTTTTATGATATTCATGGTGTTTCAACGGCATTTGTCATTTTCCATCATGCCGATGTTCTTTTGCGAGCTCATACTTTTCAGAGGTAATCGACTGTAAGTAGGGCTGGGCACAATGATTCGAGTACTCGAATCTGAATCGAGTATTAATTTTAATGATTCGAGTCGAGTAGTAAAAGACGATTTTTTCGAGTACTGAAATTATACGCTCCTCGCAACTGAAAGTTAATTTACAAACGAGAATTATAGTTTTGATACTATTTTCGACTGAGGAAGCCTTGAAGCCTTGATTGGCCGTGTCGCAGCATAATAGACATAGTACAAAGCTACGAACGTCATTGAAAATAACACATTTCCGAAGTCATGATCGTTCCACAACATTGTCAAGAAGTGCAATGAAATCGGTAAGGTCGAAAAAACACCGAATTATCATTAATGTGACGGGTAACAGGCATTATGTTCTTTGTGGTGCCATAAAATGTACATATTTGTACTTTGACATAGTACATTCTGTTGTGACGTCAAAATGGGTGATACTCGAATACTCGACTCGACTCGAAGCATTTTACATGATTCAGAATCGAATCACTCAGGTACTCGATTTTGCCCAGCCCTAACTGTAAGTGTGAAATTTTTAAACCTTGAGTATATAACTATATGGTATGCAATGCATTTAACCATCCATTCATTACATCGTAGACACAGATGCAACAGAAAATCCGCGTAAACCGGGAGCGCGGTTTTCCGAATCTTGATACAAGCGTGGTTTGTGGATTTCAATGAAGGTGGTTGCCAGTCCCGACAAATAGAAAAAGTCTGCGGCATCACCATGGGACTAGACACCGAATACACACTGATTTTACATAACATTAACACTCGTGATTTTAGTCCCGATAACTGATAAGATAGAAATAAATAGATATATCCCGCGTTAGCCGTTACCTACCTGCATCACTTTCGTGTATCGCGTAATGATGAAATTACCCGCAAACCTTGTTTCGATCACTATATGGGGCAATTTTGTTTCGTGTGTGTGTGGTAGTGGGGAGGATCGCTGGTAAATTTACGAGTACGGTAATCACTAGTGCACAATTTTATAGCGATGATCATCAACAAAATCTGGAGACTGAAGATTCATACTTACCACTGTTACGACTCCAGAGAAAGCTGCCGCTCTTCGTAGGATCTTGTTAAATCTCATTTCCAGAAACTATTTCGAGAAAATGTGTGTGGATCTAAACTTTTGAGAAAACAATACTTACACGGAACATTACCTCATAGCTCGATCTCATATTCAATCGTCGATATGCAGGTATCAAATAGATCGTCACAGGAATGACGATCAGTACTCTCGTAATAACGATCCAAAGAACTTCATTGCCGATTAGGTAAGATTCTGCCGGTTGCGAAATGAAACTGGCGGCCGATGAGTAGGTTACTAATATTGATGGTCCTGTGGCGATCTAGAATTGTACAGTGTACACGCAGCATGTGAAATAATATATTTGATTCAAGTAAAATTTCGTGGTAATGGTGCGTCATTGTCAGATTATAAATCAATATTTGTGGTCTTATATTATATCTATATATAGGAAAGTTCTACATAACTTCTATGTGTCGGAGGTTTGCCTGGGTTCCTTACCGCTAACCTCACGGTGATTGCAGTGTACGGAAAGCCCAGAGTGAAGGTGAGCCGAGCCAAAAGAGACGAAGATATGGGTGCATGAAAAACGAAAGATACTGATGGTGAAGGTGTGCGAGTGTGAAAAGTCGTTCCGAAGAAGACTTAAGCAAAGTCCATGAATATTACACATATTATTGTCGTTGCGCACATGGCAAACACCAATATCGTACAATGATGTGACCTTCATATAAAATAGTAGGGATGCTGCGAACGTGCTTCACGTTTGCGAACCGAAAATTGTGAAGCTCGCAAACGAACGTTGGTAGGCAATGTGCATGTGCACCTTTTAGAGTAATTACCACTTGTAAAGTTATTTCCACATCCTTCGTTGTAATTGTTAAAATATTCCCATATCAACTTCGTATCATTTTCTGCATGGCGTTGGTGGCATGTAAAGAAATTCATCTCCAAACTAAACGCAACTTGTTAAGGTCTAAAATTTAGTTGCTGCTTTAGAAAAGTTTCTTTCAAATATTCAGCCTTTTCATTTGTTAATATTAAAACAGTATACGGTCATTGCTGTTAGCTTGACCTGGAAACACACAGCATCACGAACCTGCTGTTGTTTGTGGTATTCCTGGTGTTTGTCAACTACTATGGTCATTTACACCAGGCCAATTTTCGTCATTTTTATTCCGTAGGGGCCGACTTGTAGCACGATCCACTTCTATAGGCTTTTTATAAGACACCTCTTACACGGATGAAATGGCGACCGTGACGTGACGTGACGGACGTGAGCTAGGCAGGAAACTGCGCTGCCTCAAGCAATCAATTAGGACTTTAATGAAATTGACGAAGAGAATGCATTGATTATTGTCTAAAGGTAAAACGTTGTGCATGTGCATGTTGACATGCGGATATGTCACGACTTCAATATTCTTCGGAGTACGGCAAAAGACGGATTACAATACTTCTCCTTTCGAAAATGACGCTTAAAATAGCGAAAATGGGAAACAATCAATACGGATTGATGTTAACTTTGACAAGCGGGTGCAAGAATGTTGGGTAATATCCTGTAGTAGCAGTAAATATACTCATAGTTGCTTTCATAAATTTATACTACGTGCTTTTGCACACACGTTAATTTAGTACACCAGGGACGGGCAGCTTCTCCGGCCGGCGGGCCTGATATGGGAAAAAGAAGTACTTGGCGGGCCGGATTACGGAATCGATACATTAATCACGGATTCATCCAATTATACAAGGAATTTATCGGATTTGTTATTAATTTAAAGTTTAAAGCAGTGTTTCTTAATCTTAACCTTGTCTCTAGCGCCCCCAGGGGGTGATTTGTATTTTGAAGGGGGCGGAAACGCTGAGGGGAAAAATAGGAAGCGTTTGGCTCAGGGGGCGGTATGGGGACGCTGAAGAAAAATGCCCTCACAGTAGATGGTGTAGTAAGAACATATGATTATATAGTCGAGCAATAGTTCTATAGGCCTATATCCCTGAGTTCTCACCGCAAACTAACTCGACAAAATTTCTCAAATCGCAACATTTTTAGTTGCGCTCATCGTGAAATATCAACCGACGATGTTTCCGTAAATGCAGTGGTATATTTTAATTCATGTAAAATGAATTTGGCGTACTTTTGAATTGTCAATTCTCCGTTAAAACACTCCCGACACGCTAACTACTCCAAGTCGTTTCGACAACTTCCCTTCTGTTCATTGTATCGCAGTTTTGTGGTGTTTTGGAATGATGAAAATGTTAATAAACTGACACTTATACTGATCTAGTACAGTTATTAACAAAAATATGGCGGCACCAAAATGTCTGTAGCTCTAATAGCTCGGGCTATTTTCCGCAAAATGTTTTTTTAACTAGGTATCGTATCCTGCAGTGCACTGTGTGTCGAAATCGAAAAGGCACTGTACTGTACAACTTTTGCGAGTGATGCCCTTTGTACATTAAATATGTTTTGAAGTTTTTTGGCCAAAATGACCAACTAAATATACTTGTATTTGAGAGCTACAAAATTAAATCGTCAGAATATTTCTTAATCGTATCATAAAGGATGATACTGCTTAGTGTTGTTTCCCCCATTCATATGGTTAAGTTAAGAGCTTGGTGCAGTACTAAATTTAACGTGAACAAATCTCTACCACACTCTCAGTTGATTTAGTAGTCACACAAAGCCATAAAATAAAACCTAGCTGCATGTCGTATGTAGAAATCCTTATTAAAGACTACAGGCGAACATCAGTTATATTTGGACGCAGACTTGTTTTGTTAATATTCATGGCCAAAAAGGTTTGCTCGCAAATATATGTATAGAGTAGTAGACCTGAACAGATCAAGTAGTTGTATAACAATTTTTCTCTGATTGTCAAACTTGGATTCATTCTGTGACTCGTAAAATTTGTCAATACTTTCAAATTAGACTTTCACGTTCAAGGTAGAAACTCTCTGCGGGCCGTATGTTGCCAGCCCCTGTATAGCAGATGAACTCAAGCGTGACTATCGAGATTTGATATTGTCGAACGGTAAAGTGATTATATTGCGCTTTAAAAATTATTAGATTTTGTCCCTCAAGTATAGTACAATGTACAGTACATATACACATTGTACAGTACATGGTTATATATCCTTATGGAAATGTCGTGATTGGAATTAATATTGCGACGTGACATGACGTCAGAGGTTCGTGATCACATTCGCGTTCACACAAATCAGAACCTTCAGGGGTTCACAACATCCCTACATCCCTATCTAAATACTATGTGTTATCTGGTGCTATTGTACTGCAGCTCTAAACCTAGGAAGAATATCATATAAATTATCTCACTGGATTCATTGACCTTCCTGCTAGGAAATAGTTATCAAGAGATGCATTTCTTCTATCCTTGTATGCAAAGTATATTCCGACGGAGCAGGAGATTGCCAAACCGACTATAACATTTGCGACAGTGTACGTACAATATGGATTTATAATATTCTCACAATATAAACATTACCTGATAGCACAGCGATATCTACGCGGTCCATTTCATATAATTTGGAGTTATAGTTCTGATTTGAAGCTCCCACACGGTAGAACTGCTCCTGTCGTGAATTGCCTGGCGTCTGGCGTATTATACTGAGCAACATTTTACCATAAAATATTACTATGTGTTTGCAGTATTGACGTTCCTATTGAGCATTTGATACATGATTTTGTCAATTTCAATACCAGTGCACCACCAAGCAAGTGATAGCAGAAACTCCGCAAATATAAATGTTGGTTCGAACTAAAGAATTGCTTTCATTACAAACCAATAGGCAAGCTCTCACTCCGCCTAACATTCATTATGCACTGCGAAAGTGTCAAAGTGTCATCCGGTTTTGCTAAAGCAACAATATGCAGAGTTACGTCTGCAATCTAGGCCAGTGGTCCTGAATCGGTTTTCCACGGAACACTGAGGGTTCCTCAAGCCAGTCTCACGGGTTCCCAGGAGGTCAACAAACACACCCAACTCATATTTTTGATTTGTAATGATACGTCCGTCTTGGTCACCGTTCGTTGCAGGTAATTGGGTCAGGTTAGTAGACGAACTGTGACTGTTGTCGTGTCGACATAAGCTCATATGAAATTAAGCAATTGGTATCACGCTGTTGGGTCTCGATCAATGATATACGACGACACTTTCCAAGGTGAAGCCTCGCATTCCTGAACTGGCATCTGAAAGGGATCAGCAGCAGTCACACTGATTTGCAATAAATATTCACAATAACGCTTTCGTTTTGCGTAATATTTCTTTTTTAATGGTCTTGTTCTTTTACCATTCTGTTGATGCGTAACTGTGTATACCGGTAGTTAGATGTGTATAGCAGAGATGAGCATGGATTAGGATTAGGTTTTGAAAAAACAGGATTTGTGAAATTTTGTCGGATTTGGATTGGATTTGGATTAGACATTTGTTTCAGAACGGATTAGGATTTGGATTTGATTTAATTATTTTCTGGGAGATTGAAATGTCGTGTGGCGAATGGCGACAAACTTTATTCAGATCAGTTATTAATGTACTTATGGTTATCTTGAATCAAGTGAATCGTTGGTTGTGAAAGAAAATTTTCGAATCCCTCAATTGCATAAATTAGTATTTTTTCTGAATTTCCAGTTGGAATCGGATTAGGATTGGACATGGACTTGAATATGAAAAAGTTATTGATTAGGACATAGAAATTTCAAATCCGCTCATCTCTGGTGTATAGTGGTTGATTATTTTGTGACTAGGCGAAAATTTCTTGCTCTGCAAAGGCTTGCGGGTCAGCGTAGGTGTTCTGCAGGTTACTAAAGGTTAAGAACCATTGATATGGGCCAGGGGTGGGCAAACAACGGCTCGCGAGCCGCATACTATAGATTACTAACCTACGGATGCTAGTTATCTATACGCATACGGCTCTTTCAGTCTTTGATTTCAGTCTTCCATTTGTCCAAAGGCAATTTTACGACCATTGTTGACTGGCTTATCGAGCGCTAAATTTGATAAAACGGGTATCAATGGGAAGCTGCCGCAGTACTGATTATTTAAATATAAACTATATTCTGCTCATGGAACTGGAACCCCAAAATCAGCCACGATTTTTGCATTGTGATCGAGTTGAACATTGTGACGCAACAAACTGTCTGGCTATTTCTGAGCTGCATAGTCTCGTTTTGCCAGACAGTCTTGTTGCGTCAATGTTCTTAAACAAGCTAACCTTCCCAGGACTCTTCCATGCGAGTTGGTAATATTAAAGCCACCTGAAGTGACAAAAGTCCTCCGAAAATATATCGGTAGACTGAAGGAGAAATGATAGTCGGGCTGCTAAATAGAATGTGTTGAGAGACAACACAGGAAACTACTGGAAAAGGATCGGGAAGAAAATTCTTTCCGCGATGAGATCGATGGCACTGGCGAAGTGATCGCTTTTCATGATGCATGGATGCCGGTTCGGCCCTCCAAAGATTTTGAAGCTCTGAAAACCTTTTGTGGATGACTGGCATCATTCTTTCCCTCAACGGCTACTGTTGAAGCCGATATTTCCCAGATTCGCTGGGCGAGAAATGAATTTAGGAGAAACTTAGCTGACCTGAGTTTGGAAGCACTGTTACAGTGTAAATGATTTCCGTCTATTCGACAGCTGTAACAATCAGCTGTTGAGCGTGTTTGTTAGGCTTTCTTTCTTTCTTTTGCTTATAGGCACCGATTCCGATGGATACTGCGCATTTTGTGGTTTCGTTTGATATTATCAACCTATGAAATCGTTAGGTTTTTTCTTCTTCTTATTGTTTGTTGGCACTGATTATACGTGGATGCTGCACATTTTGTGGTGTCTTTTGACAAACTAGCCCAAATAAAGTGTTTTTGGGACTAATTCGAGGCTGAAACTATCTATTTAGAGGACGATGCCAAAACTGCCAAAAATAAAAATCGAAAAATGCCAAAAAT
>ATSW01006422.1:0-10179 GCA_000444245.1 Botryllus schlosseri
CACACGAGGCCAAACCGTCTCCTAGTAGTATCGGTGTCGGGTGTTGCGACCCTGGCAATAAATCGGCAGGGGCCGACTTGAACTCGCCGGGCGGCGATAATAACGTTCTCAAATCGTCGATTTTTATGTTTCCCACGCCAGAAAAATAGCGGCCCACCGTTTTTTTTAACTCGTTTTGATCTCTTTTTATCGTGAGACGTCGTTATCTCATTGGTCCGCGAAGTGGGGATTAAGAGAGGCCCCATTTTACGTTATGCTTATCACGTGCAATTATTGACGAGGCAGTGACGCTGCAGACCCGTGTTTACGGCCCTTTTAGTTTGATTATCGATTTCCAGTGTGTTAGCGGATGATGAGATTTCCTGCCGGCAGTAATATGTATATGGTGGATTTTACTTTTTCTGCTGGTATTGATTACTTTACTACTGCCGGGTGATCTTGGTACAGCGGTTTTCAACCTGTGGGCTGTTGCCATGTGTCGCCATTGTGCTTGTGGACAACCGCCAACCGGTAATGTGGTTTTCGACCAAGGCAGGGTTATTTAACCTTTTTTAGCGAGGACCTCTGCATTTCTTTAACTGGTTGCCTGGGCCCAGTGACAGCGGAATTTGTGACGCTAGCAACTAAAAAAAGGTCACTAGTGTTTGTATCGTCTGCCCGGCTATTGTGACCTGAGTTGAACACTGAAAATAAGGCAGAATAAGGACAGATCTTATAAATTACGACAATGACCTTCCATAGACCCTTTGCAACTAATCTGTGGGCCCCCAAGCGGTCTATGAACCAGAACCTCGGGTTATGAACCCTGATACTAGGGCTTCAACTAAAACAGGCGAAAGTGATGACCCTTTTAATAGTTGCCAGCTTCTCAAATAGGTTAAGATTGTATGGACTGGGCGACATTGATGAACTTTATTTGTTGTTAGGCTACCGAATTGGCCGCGAATATTATATTTGTCATCAACTTCCCAAATTTCGTGGACTGGTTTTCATCGGGCGTTGATAGGTTGACACGGTGGGTATAGTAGTGGGCCGTGAACGAAAAAGATTGAAAGCCACTGTCTTAGTACCGCCGAATTTCTCGCACTGCGAGCACAATCCACGATCTAATTCTGTGCCTGACGACAACCGGGACCTGAACAGAACCGAATTTCATTAGTTTGATAACATCATGATTGATTGGTGACGTTAAAATGGGCTCAAGCCTGTCATGCTAATCGCGTTCTTGGGAGAATGACGATGTTTTGGTCTGACGTCAATCGCAACGCAACATCAGCGCTTGGTCAAAAAGTGCTGGTCCATGAGTCCGTTAGCGGAGTTTAATGGTTGAAATTTCGTGGTATCGAGATCGACTTTTGCCGTGGCTTTCTGTCCATGACTGCTGGTATGTCCTGCTGTAGCCGCAGCGTTTTGAGTTTTTGGACACATCGTTTCCCACGCCAGCACTGCCAGTCGATTATTTCATGCGTTTGGGTGTTTGATCTTGGTTTGGCGAGGTCTGCGTCTTTCTTATTGCTTTTTTATGTTGTATGCTCGCGCATTGTGCATTTTTAACTCTTTTCTTCAACAGTCTCTCCGTTTTGACACGTTTGTAATATATAAGTCTCTGGTACGGTACAGGGTGTGG
Organism: Botryllus schlosseri; assembly: GCA_000444245.1. Classification (NCBI taxonomy): domain Eukaryota; kingdom Metazoa; phylum Chordata; class Ascidiacea; order Stolidobranchia; family Styelidae; genus Botryllus; species Botryllus schlosseri. The sequence goes on from ATSW01006422.1 coordinate 1,628, forward strand.
GTTTTGGGATGGATTTCAGCATATCGCTTCGTTAGGAAAGCGGTTTTGACACGCATCAGTCTTGCGATAGCGTATATATTGGTTAAGTGCATTCTTTCGCGAGAGTTGGTCAAGGTAGTCATCTGAAAGTAGCGATGAAGTATAGTTTAGGGTTGCCATACGTCCGGACATGTCCGGAATTTCACCGCTAAAACTGCGTCCGGGAGGAATTTCTAAAATATACCTAAATGTCCAAATTTTGAAGGCTTGAAGTAAGCTAAAAATTTTTTCGTAAATCAAGATAAACAAAATTATTTTAAGGTGATTTCTGCTAGCTACATGAAATTTTTTTCACGCTGAGGGCGATTTAGCATCACATATATTGGTTTTAATATGGGGACTACCACCCTCGCAAAAACTGCGATCAAAAATAATGAAAATAGCATTCATTTACAGACATAAGTCTAATTGTAATCGCAATTACAAGATAACGGTATAGATATTCATAGTCGGTTTAGGCCAGTGGTTCTCAACCTTTTTCGCCTCGCGGAACGGTAAAATTTCAAAAAATGTCTGGCGGACCGGTGAACTGTCAAAATTGAAATGAAGCCAAAATGTAAAGTATGTAACCGTTTTTGTCAATTATATGATGCTAGAGCTAGAGAGTGACATTTGGAGGGTTTTGATCGTATTTAATAATATTAATGATGGCATCCATGTGATTTTATGGTAGTGAGTCTGCCAAGCCCAGGTAAAATTGCCTTGTCCAGATAAACGTGCTACCGCTGAGAGTCGTTTACAGTCTTTCGCGCCAAAGGCCGTGGGTTTAAACGGCCACGCCAACTCAATACCGACCGACAATATCAAGAGAAGAAGCAGAGAAGAATACAGTGCGTGCCGCAGGAAAACATATTACAGGAGCTATACCGGCCATCCGCAAATCCGGGCCGTAAAAGCACTTCGTAAGCCCACCCCAAAAAACGTTGATCTTGGGGGCCCCCACAGGGCGATAAGCCAAACTTTCGGGGGCTTCGCCCCAAGACCCTACCTACACTTGGGTGGATGTTTTCACCTGTACTTGTGATCACATACATTCTACTCAGCGTAGGCGGAAAGTTTACGTAGCTTATCGCGACAATTTTCGATCATTCACGACTGAAGCGCTTTTCTCGCGGTCGAATTTTAGGCCCAAATTTAAATAAAAAAATAAGTCCCATATGTTAACCTAAACTTCATTATGTGTGGATACGTCGTGGTGCGGCAATGGCTGACGCCGAAATGCCTATAAATCAAGGGCGGGCAACTTCTCCAGTCGGCGGGCCGGATTTAGGAAAATTGAGTACTTCGCGGGCCGGATTGCTGAATCGGTACATTATTCGCCCATTTGTCCACCTATACTAGGAGTAAATCGTATTTAATGAATGTATTTTAACGACAGCAATGTCACTTCAAAGCCAATTCCCGCCCCTGATGGCGAAGACAATGTTTATTTGAGAATAACATTGTCATACAGGCGCCGTCATGTCTGCTTCTATCCGATCAATCAACACATGGTCCAATCCCTAATTAAGATTTCAAGGCGTTCAATAAGCCCGGTAACCCTAATTTACCTAGATATCAATTCATTAGGGTTGAATAGGTGACGGGATAGCGTCGTTGTTCAACTGTGTGGCCTAATTAATCTCGATATTGAATTCATGTGGCTCGCGTCCTCTACGAAATTTGAAAGGTGGCCTGCGACCCCTGGCATATGCGGTGTAAAAAGCTTAGAAGTGTACCGTGCTACAAGTCGGCGGTTATGGAATCAAAAATAAGAAATATCAGCCTGGTGTAAATGACCATTGTAGTCGACAAAAATCATGATTACCACAGACGACATTGGGGTTGAGTGCATCGTAAATGCCGATAATGCAAGCCTTCTCGCTTCGACGAGCTTCCGCCCATACACGTATATAATAATAATAACATACAGTCACTAAAATTTGACGTAGTAAGCAAGTAGTGGAGAGTCTCGGCAGACNGGGGCCGCGGGCCACATTATCATGCAAGACGGAAAACAGTCCGCGGGCCGGACAAAATCCCTTCGCGGGCCGTATGTTTCCCGCCCCTGCTATAAATCATGCGTAGCCTATTTCTCGGAGAAGGGCACCTAATAAGCAAGACATTTAGGTACACTAAATCGTGCAAAGCCCGAANAGAAATTGAAAAATGTTGGAAAAAGTTTCAAATAAAACGCTATGATTTATATTCATTTGCGAAATAATTTTGGGCCCTTTTCAAGCTCGGCCCCTCTCCAATNGGGCGGTTTGGGGTGCCCCAGTTACGGTCCTGCACAAAATAAATGAATCGAAAANNAATGATCAAACTGCGCTGCTTAGCGATGAGTGAGCTCGTGTCTGTTCTGTATTTGGCGCTCGCNTGTCGTCAAATGAAACGTCTTGTAATAAGTCAAATCGAACATGTTTCTAGCCATGTTACCTCACGAAGTTTTGAATCAGTTTAAAATTAGATGTTTTATTTATTTTATCAAAGGACAAGCCTTCAACATTGCATCTTGAAATTAAAGTATAAAATTGTAATATTCCTCGCGGACCGGCAGGATTGTCGTCGCGGACCGGCGGTTGAGAACCACTGGTTTAGGCCATCTGGATGACTTGTTCAAAGATAGTGGCTCTAAACCTGGTGTAGTTTGTCGTTATTCTGGGGTTCGCGAAGATATCGAACGTAATCAGCGTCCAAAATAGGCCGTGATTAAGTCAGGGCAAATGTGCTGACCTTTAATTAGTAACCAGCTTATCAAATTTGGAGCTGGGCCACGGCAAATTNGAAATGGAGTCGCGACCATAAAAGCTTGGAAACCACNGGATGTGCGGTGTTTATATAGCGCAGTGGTGCAGTGGGCACCGGCGTTAGGCTGATAAATAATCTTATCGGAGTGACATGAACAATGAACATGACTTAACGATGTATANTTCAGTGTTGGGATGACTCGAGTCATGACTTGACTCGAGTCACCTTTTACNCATGATTTGACTTGACTCGAGTCACTTTGCTAAAATGACTTGACTTGACTTGACTCGGCGTATCAGAAATGTGGATTGACTCGTGACTCGGAGCAAAATTCACGAGTCAATTTCAGGTCATCAAGTAATCCGTGTCGATAAAAATCACTGTATCTTGCATATGTTCGGATTGTTCGCGAAACGCTAGTGTAACCCGTGAGTGCGACCAATCATTCAACGATGCTGCGTTTTACTGAGCCTCCATTGTTCGCTCACAAACAAATTGACCGCAAACGAAGTGATCGAAGCTTACAGCTTACGTTGTCGTACACTAGAATAGTAAAGTAATTTAATAGCAAAATGTCTATTTCTTTTCTCTGTTTTAGCTTAACCAAACCTCTTGTTTTATTGAAATTGAATTCGAATATAGTTTATATATTCCTCAACCATCGGCGCAGGCTCGAAATGTATCATATCAATTAGTAGATGGGTAATGTATTTCATCTAATCGATTCGTTTCTCTTTTCTCTGTTTTGGCTGGTAACTAACTGAGACTCAGAATTACTCAAGTAATTTAGCAGTTCTACGTATATGTGAGCGATACAGCGCCTTCTTGGGTGTATATTTAACTCTATATTCGTTCATCGGCTCTGTATCAATGACCACTCAATCAGTATTTCAGACAGCTAGTAAAATGCAATGACTTAATCATGCCACATGCTTGTTAAAGGCAACTTGACTTGAATTGCGATTTGACTCGTGAGTCGTGACTTGACTTGACTTGACTCGAGTCACCTCCAAAAATCGAATGACTTGACTCGGGTCACCTTCGAAAATCGATTGACTTGACTTGACTCGAGTCAAAATGTGCAATGACTCGTAACTCGAAGGTAGTGACTTGATCCCAACACTGGTACAATNACGCTTCTTGCATTTTCGAAGTCATCATCCTCCACCAGCTCTACCGCTAACTCTGGTCATGTGAGCGGAGAGAGGATCAAAATTATGTAGTAATACATGGAAGAACCAATATNATTGACATACTTCATTGAAATCATTTAACGACCAAATGTATATAGTAAGCCCACATTCCACAGAAGTTGCATTGATTAACCTACGCTGGGTTTATTTGTGCGGAAGGGGACTGAAAAAATTTGACTTCGGCCCTGGTTACACATGAACGCGTATTTATACAACTATACAAGGATTATTCACATTTAATGCAAACTTTAGGTCTGAAACATACAGATCAAAGCAGATTAAAGTTGATCAAAGNTGTGTACAGATTCTTTGAATTCTGGCTGCTTGTCGGACACAAAGAACCAATATCTGTGTCCGAAAAAAAGAAAGAATAACCTACATTCACTATAATTTGACGTAGCTGTGGTCGATCAAAGTTGTGTACAGATTCTTTGAATTCTGGCTGCTTGTCGGACACAAAGAGCCAATATCTGTGTCCGAAAAAAAGAAAGAATAACCTACATTCACTATAATTTGACGTAGTTAGCAAGTAGTTGATAATTGCGGAAGACTGACCGCTGGCCATATTATCATTTAAGAGCACGAACTGTGCGGGCCGCTCAAAATCACGACGTGGTCAGGGTGGTAGTTGTCTGCTTCTAGGCTGTTTCTCTAGTCAGTGGTTGCTCGAGTTCCATTGGGCGATGATAGCAGAACATCACACTCGTGCGACTATGGTAGGACTGAATAACTGGAAGGTCATGAACAGTAATAATCCTTTATCTCAGCGGTTCTCAACCTTTTGGACATGCGTTCCCTTTGATGATGGTAAAAAAATTGCGCCCCCTCACCCCCCCTACACTATCTTCATGTCAAAAACAGCGTATATCATCTAATACAGAGGAAGGCAACCTTTTTGCTATTCACGGCCGCATTTCGATTACTTATGTAGCCTAAGGTCGCATTGCAGGGCATAGCCGTAAGGAACTAACTGGACGGAAAATACCTATGTTAATCTTTCCACATCCATTCCCGGCGAACCCCGGACTGTTCTACTTTTCACAACGGCCTATTGTAGGCTACGCACCGAAATCGCGAGTGGCAATGTTATGAATAGCTGATGGGATTGCATATTGTCGCGCCCAGCGCGNAAATTTTTCAGATTCACAAATGAATTCCGTAATTAATAGTAGCAGTCTCACATAGAATATTACTATCAAATATTTATCCTTTCTCCGCCCATGTGCTGAATCGATTCACCGNNGGGTTCATAGAGGGAGTGCTTTCGAAAATGTAGGGCAAGTTATAAATCATAATGCATCTTCGATTCTTCGGGTGGGCCAATTGTTATTAATAGTCACTTTGTTGCATGTTGTTATTTCTTGACCCCCCATTAGGATTGTCGATTGTATCGGTACTGGAAATAGTGGAAATATATAGAAATCACTCAAATGTACCATCAACAAATTTCTTTCGCGAGGAGCACAAAATTCCGATTCCGGCTCAGATTAAGAAGGGTGCTACTATATTAAAATCGAAAAATGAAGTTATGTTGAATTGCGCGGGGCGCGAAGAAAATTTCAAGATTAAATAAAATCTCTTAAAAAATTTGGGAATGAACTCGTAATTTCCATTTCCATGTCGACGGCCGCCAACACATAGGCCTACTAATTGAATTAGGTGTCGACGGCCGCACAAATTCCCTTCTACGGCCACAGGTTGCCCATCCCTGATCTAATAGTATAGGCTACATATGGTAGTATATGTCTACGTCTATATGTCTTACGCCAAGTTTAAATCCGCATTTCAGTTGTTGCGTCTTTAACATTTCTGATAAATTCCCCCAAACTTGTTTGAAAAAAGCAAAAGACATTGAAAAGGACATCAAATTATTTCAAAGTCGGTTGCACTGAGACTAATCCTAATTCTGGTAGTGACTACGGAGAGCACGGCGTCGTTCTGTATACTGTCATGCTAAATTTGATAAGTTTTGGAATTGAATTAAATATGTGTTGATTTAGGGTATAGCCTAATTGAGGGCGAAGCCGGACAACCTATATTGCATCTAAGCCTGTCTTANGCAGTGCNGTTAGCCAGCTATTAACAACAGCTATCCAGCGCACCGAGCATTAGGCTACTGCCAAAGCTATGAATTAATGAATGACTTACACGTGGNAATTGCTCTAAATCTTCAAAGAATATCAAAAATTTNCTCAAATGAAGTTGAAATCAGCCTATTGAATTTGGCGAGCTTTCTTGAATACGAAACAAGTTTCATCTTCAACAATCGTCTTCTCAGANTGGTTGTAAGACACACGTTTAGTCAGAATTCATACAGACTTCGTCAATTTCTCGCGCCCCCTCCTGAAAGCCTCCCGCGCCCNGAAAGGGGGCGCGCTCCCCAGGTTGAGAACCACAGCTCTATCTCGACTGGTAAAATTTTCGCTTCAAGCCGAAATTCATACTGCAGAATATATACGTTATATTTCGTTTGAAGGTCATCCATTTATACATATTTCGTTTTAAAGTCGTTGAAATAGGCTACATACTACACTCCTCGTAATCACACGCAGCCAAATAATTTTCGAGGAATAACGTTAATAGTTGAAATCATAGGCGCCGACTTTTATTTTTGCATGGGGTGGCGGCAGGCGCGTAGCCAGGGAATGTCGAAACACCCTCCTTTTGAAACGCAAAACCCCGTCTTTTTGAAATGACCTTGACCATTCTGACGCTAATATTCAGTTGCAATTAAACGAGTCGTATTATCAGTGTTACGCAGCCACCAATAAGCGAGATTCGTCTGTGCACGCATATCGTATCGCACAATGTAACTGAGATGAAATGATTGCGAAAGTAGGTCATTGATTGCCGCGCACTCAGCATTCGTCGCTGGACTGAGCACTGAGCAGTAACACTGCGCGACAATTCTGAACACGAAAGACATAAGAATTATGATTACAAACGCGTGCGGCCAATCAGTAATTATCCCTTACCGCCAACACAATGGGTTTTTACTTGGTATTGAGTAGCTCGCATCGCGACAATGGATTGCTGATTAAAACATCGATTTTGATTGCATTGCTGCATTTCCCAATTTACATTCGCAGAGAATAATTGGATTAATATTATGGGCACTGGAATAAATTCCAACTAGCAGGCACACACAATAAAACACTGTTCAACTTTGCGCTCCGAGAATATTGATCACAAAAATGGTTCACAGAGTATTTTAAACACGGCTTCCGGCCCTCGCCGATGCAAATAATGCACTTTAATTTGTAGAAGGTGAACGTATATTTGGAAGTCAAATCGCGATAGGAGATGGTGTTTCTCAGAGCGCGCGATGAAATCTACGTTTCTAACGATGAGGTCGAATTTGTACATCTAATAAGGATCGTCAGTTTGCTGAAATCAGCGTCACTACGCTGTGCGAAATACATAGTTGCTAGTGATCAATTTTATCGGACTGTACAATCGGCCGGCAAGGTTGCGCTGATAACGAAATTGCAGACATGCCGCAAACCTGCAATAATTACAATTACAGGGTGCGCTAGTCATACCTAAATACCCAGATTCGGCAATGGCAACGAGCACAGTTTGTTCAGACGCTGGCATATGTTTTAATCAAAACGATACATAAAAGACAAACAATATTACACTCAGAGATTGTCACTGTTCGGCGAAAGTGTTTCTGCGGACTGTAGCAGGCCTGCATGCGGACGCGCTAAATCAAACTACCGTCGATAGTGCACATGAGATATCGATGACCTATTTCGCATTCAATTGATTCTCGCAAATTTGCAATACGCAGCGTCGATGTTACGAATTAGTGAATTGGCTTCAAAAGGACGGGATTTCTAGTTATAAATGAGACACTCCCTGGCTACGCACCTGGGTTGTCAATGTCGACAACGCGCTGGTTAATATCAGCCCGGGGCCTACACCTACCTACAGCCTACGTAGGCCCCGATCAGCCAGTAGAATTTGATCGTAAAATGGTACGCTTTAAATTATCCATGTGTTATTGCAGCAAGGGCAATATGGGCGCATGCCCCGACCTTATCAATAGAAATACACATCCCAAAGGTTTGAAATCCGACCCGCCATAGGATTGCGCTCGATAGAGTCCGTCCAGCAATAAAGTTTATTGTAACATTCAAACTAATCGAATAAATTCAGAATTTTCGCCACCGAAAATCTCGTCTTGCTTCAATATTTGAAAACGTAATTCAACGTCGTGCACTGCACAATACGCAATATTAATAAAAAAAATCCAACACTGACAAGTGACACCCAGGGAATACGAGTATATAAAGCAGACAATAATTAGTAGCCTACATATGATAGCAAACGAGAAATCGAGCGTCTAATCAGTAATTCCTCTACTTGTGTACAGCACGAAGGGGTTCCAAGTCTGATATCGCGACAATTGTTTGCTCATTATAGCGACGTATGAGCTGCATTGTTGCATTTCCCGATAAAACTCTGCAAAACCTTGTAGAGTAATGAATATGTGCACTAGGGCTGTTCAAAAATAACTTTTTTTCCTGAATCTTCCGGGTTACGTGATTAAATCGTTAGGTTGCCTTAAAAAACGACGCACACCAA
>ATSW01006423.1:0-20478 GCA_000444245.1 Botryllus schlosseri
ATGATTTCTGCTTTTGGTAATGGAAAAACTTTTTGTGACAACCAGCTTCCAAAACAGAACTTATTTTACGAATATTCATGCTACAAATATAAGACTGACACCTGTTATGTTAAGTAAAATTGCAACAATTTTCAAGACTGTTTCACAACGAATTTTTTTAATGTTTCGATTAATTCCCCACTAATATTATTGTTGATTTCAAAAGTCCTTTACAAGAGCTTTCCAACGACACCTCACACTTGGTGATACCACCTGGAGCAAGAGATATTTGAAATTGAAAATGCCGTCACGAGTGAGTGATTTCTGGAGGTACAAACAAAATCATGGGGTCACAGGTCAAACTATGCAACCCCATGTGCCAAAAAATGGGTAAGAGAATGAAGTAGGATGCGAATGGCCAAGTATGAAATTATCACCTGCAATACCCTTAATTTGACGTAAATATGGCAAATTCAAATTACATGTATAAATTTTATACATTTTTTCTGCTTGAGCGATTGCAAAAACAGCAATTTTTGAACGGCCATATCTTCGATTCTAGTTGACCGATTTTGATGAAATTTGTTCTTCTGAAATCAGAAAATGAAGTTTTCTATGCATGCCAATTTTCATGAAAAACTGAAAAATTGGTTACATTTTTCTGTTATCACAACGGGAGGGGGGGGGAGGGTTGAGAACCACTGAACTAGATAATTACTCGGCAAAATATTGCACAGAGTAAGCCCATGTACTCAGAACACATATTTACGCCACACAACGCGTCCTTGTTTGTAATTATGTAGCAATATTGACAGAGTCTGTATGACATGCAAATAATGGATGTATTCAAAGAACAGCGAAATACACACAAGTCATTTCCTTACTAATATAAAACATTCACTAAATGTATCGATAGTCAGCTACTCTGAATTGTGACCATTGAATACTATGGTACCCTATTGGCTACTTTGTTAAGAGGATTATTGGGGAGCAAGAAAATGTCATCAACATTCTAGAATCACCCGTCATGTCCATGTCCATAGAGAAATCTGTAGTATACCTATGGCAAATGACTTTCTTGTAACTGACCTTTGCAATAGAAACAATATCCGGGATGCAGAGGTAAGCATCTACAGGTGACATCCCTTTTCCAACAAGGTAAGACTCGTCTGCTTTTTGCCGATGCATCTGTTGAGTATCTTGTTCCGAGTATATCGATACTGTTCGAATACCGAGTTCTGTGCACGCACGGAATACCCGTATGGCAATCTCTCCCCGATTTGCCACCATGACCTTTAATCGTAGCGGGGTTGTTAGTAAAACATCGACTTTTTCAAGTAAGAAGTGCATTTTACCTTCGAGATGGGCTTAATGTTGGCATCTGATTCTTGATATGACGTCACACTGGTTGCGAGATATCTATGGATGTTGACAGCCTTCTAGAAGCAAGATAATTTCAGTGTTAAGATACATTCACAAAAGTCATTTAAAAATACATATGTGAAGCGAAATCGAGAAAGAAAATCATGATAAATGGATAATAGTGAAATCTTACTGATTTTCCCGACTTAATTGTCAATCGCCCAACGGCCGAGGTCTTATTAGCCAGTCCATGGCAATGCGCCAGTCGATTCGCAATCATATCTCGTTTGCCTACGTGTCGTCTGTCCGCTGACTCACTTAAAGCTGTCCCGAGCCGGATTCGAGTCCCGCAACAGAGTCGCAAAATAGAAACGATCTAACACAAACACGTTACTAAAATAGGAGAAAACGCTTAGGTTACTAGACATAGAAAAGCTCACGGCAAAGTCCAGAGTCCAACTTGGCCCACACCGGCTCGTATTCGCCTCACTTCCGAATAACAACATAATTCTCGCACTTGTTTTGGGATTGGACACCGGCATCCTGACATTTTTTCTGAACCTGCTCCGTAAGAGAGATCATTCAGGTAGAACTTTAAAACGAGAGTATTTTTACACGAAGCATTGCTAACTGCAGAATGCAGTGCAGAGGGGCCGCCCTGTCGTGCTGTTTGCCAGATTCTTCAAGTTCAAATTTATTCATAAAATTTCATCACTTCATAACATCACAAGACTGCAATACAATGAATGATAGGAAGATGTCGAAACGACTAGGAGTAGATCAGACACCCGCCTGGGCCTAGGCGATGTAAAGAGGAGGCATGCACAGTTGCACACTGAATGAAAGTAAAAAAAAAGATAATATAAAGTGGTAACTGGTAAGCGAAAAAAATCAGGTGGGGGGTGACGGAAGGCGAGATCGATATGTCAGGTCGTGGTCCGGTAAATTGTGAGGGCTGACTAGTATTCATTCAGCAGAAATTGCTTGTATTTCGACTTGAATGACTGGACATGCTCGACGACTGTCGTATAGCCGGCTAGATACTGTTCCATACTTCAGGTCCGACATATTTGCCTGTCACAAAATCGAACATGCCCGACACGTTTGATATATCTTGACACAGTATAACTTGACTAAACTCAACCGAGCTCCGACCTATATATCCAATGGAGTCTACAGTTCAACTCGAGATACAAATTAATAATAGTTGAAATTTTTGTAATCTTGACATAATTTCGATTTCACCTCTTTACATTGGTGCAAACTTGTCAGCCTTCTTCAGCCTAGGTAGAATTATCGTCTAAACCGCAAACGCAAGAAACACCACATTGTGCGTTATTGCATGTCTTGGGCTCATGATGCCAGGGGCAACGCGGTCCACGTAGAAAAATCGTGTGTATCGCTTCCCCATTCGGCCACTCTCCCATCCCCGGATCCTAATTCTTGAGATCCCCAGTTTCTCTTCGGCCCTTTGCAAAAATATATCGACCGTGACGAAGTCGTCGGCAATCGAAACTACAGCAAAGTCAACAAACAAAACACAGCTCAGAGTCAGACGAGTTTGTCGACTGTATCGGCGGATGTATCCGCATTTTGCGTATGCAGGTAAGCTAATTAAGTGAGGAGGATGTTTTTAATTAATTTGTAGATAGCAACTCTAACTGTCGACTGTCTGAACATTGTGACATTTCGAGCAGTCGTAAAAGTAGCATAGATGCATCATGGATGATAATATATAAATTGGCGATGTCGCATGAACTTTATTTTAGGGGTTATATTTGGGTTTGGTAAGGGTACGAGAGGAGTCAAGTGTTAACATGTTCTAGGGCTAGGCCAAGGTGGGTATCTGAGTGAGTGACTACTCCATGTAGATTTGACACCTTCATATCTTATCACAATCTTGTGGTGTTTTGAACTACTGAAAATAGCATTAAAACGAACCAGATCTAGGTAATTACAAAGGTTGGTTTATGTCATGCTAGGTTCTGTAATGAGTATCGTTGTGGTTAGGAATTCCCCCCACGTAACCTACCCTGACCATTACCCTCCTTTGACCCAGGGAGACCTAGCCTCTGACATAACTCTACCAGAATCCCAACCTCATCCGTAGTCCCTAGCTTATCCAAGAGCCTAACCTAATCAAACCGCCCTTTACTTTGCCTAACCAAACTTCCCAAAAACAGTGTGTCGTAACATCGCTAAAATATATGGTTGTGACATCAAATGTTGAAAATGCCAAATACAAGATCGAATGATCCCAAACAGGGGAATAGTTTTTCTGGAAAATAATTGAAACATATTTTTTTAGACTTCAACTAATTATCAACTGCTAGAATTTACTGTGCCTTTGAAAAGCATCGAAAAGAAGTGTAACCGAAGATTAATTATGATAACTGTGGTAAGCATTATAGTGCTTCATAGTATTTTTTTGCCTTCAACTTATGCAATAAATTCATGACTTGTTGCTAATGCATTATTGAGCTTTATTGCTGATGGATGGATATTTCCACGTAAGTCATAGTCACATACAATACAACTCTGATTCAGTTACGTGCTGCTCGACTAAAGGCGTCAAGAAATGTCGTTAAATGTTCACGTATGTTCTCCGATGACAGTACTTCAAAATCATTTGACACTCATCCAATTTCAAGGTATCCAGCTCCAGAGGTATTTATCACATCTAACAGTGTATGCACAATTGCACAAACTATTTTTCAGTCTTATAATGTAGGACACTTCTGGCCTGCCCGAATCTCTGCAAAATCGTATTCATGAAGCAAAAGAAAAGACAGGGTTTGTGCCAAGTCTCAGGCGCGCATATGCTCATAGACCAATGGAATTTGAAGCTTTCTTTGGAATGTACGATGCAATCATGCAAAAAGGTATTTTTTATGGAAAATAATCTCAGTTTTCACTAAATTGCAGTATTGGAATGACTGGAGTCATCCTTGATTCCAAACCGACTAAAATCATCTTTTTCACATAACTGGCCTCGACTTGAGTCACTTTGTAAAAGTGACTTGACTTGGCGTTTTAGAAATGTGGATTGACTCGTGACTCGAAGCAAAATTTGCGAGACAATTTCATGTCATCAAGTAATCGCAGTAGGCCTACCTTTACATGTTTTCGACACGCTGGTGTGACCTGTGAGAGCAACCAGTCAATCAGCGATTGTGCTGCCTGGTTTTACTGAGTCTCCATTGTTATGGGTACAAATAAATTGCACGTAACTCAATCAATCATTTTATTGACGTTTTCATTGATCAAAACACCACAAGATTGCGATATAATGAAAAGATAGGAGTTGATGAATGAATGAAGTGATTGGAGATTACGTTGTGATAGACTAGAAGTAATATTTTTATGGCGATGTAATTCTGTTTTAGAGACTGCTCAGTGCTCATGCTCACAGCTGAATCTGAATGCACTTGCACATGCACAGTGCTCACCTTAATAAACCTCTTGTATGATTTAATTCGAATAGGTATAGTTTTAAGTTTATATTACTCATCAACAAGTGGTGCAGGCTTAATTGTATCTTGTGGATGTGTAGGTGCAGTGCAGATGTTTCAACTTTTTGAATTTTCTTATTATATTCTCTATTTTGTGGGGGTGCAAATTTGTTGAGTGCGTCCTATCATTTGAATGTGATTTCGTAACCGGATCTGTGCAAGTAATTGTACATGCTGTAACGACAGTGTTTGAGAAGCACAATGATCAGTGATCACCGTTTCGATGTTTTACTGCACTTCAGAAACTGGAAATCTGACAAAAGCGGACCGAGAGATGATCGTAGTTGCTACCAGTGCGTACAACAACTGTTTATATTGTGTGGTGTCTCACAGCGCCCTCCATAGACTCTTCTCAAAAGATCCAATCAAAGCGGATCAGGTTAATGTTTTCTATTTTCCAACGACAATTGAGTTATATCCATAGTTTTGTGAGTGAAGTTGGAATAACATCTGGTCGAAATAGCTCATGTATCACAGTAACTGTTCATATATTTTGGAAATTACACCTATTGAAGAGTCATTATTTCATTAATCATTTTGCATTAGTTGTGCAGATGAGCAGATGAGCCTTGCAATTTCGAAAGTAGCAACGTCGCATATGCGATTAATTGCTAAAAGAATGCGATCCCTCAACTGCATATACTTTTTGAAACTGCATACTTCAGTACTTTTAAGACCTTCATTTTCTACTTCTATTTGAATCTGTTTTGACCTGTTTTGAAATCGCTACATCTACCTATCATTGAGTAGAAATTTACGGCATTGCTTTACTTCTACTTGAGTACCAGCACGGACCACTTTGACCTATCCTGTCTACATAACGTTTAGCTGGCAGCTTGCTGGGAAGCCGCGAGTATTGACAGCAGGGAAAAGGCTATACTTGAATTGGCAATGGCTGTATGCAAGTCTGAAGAGATCCCACAAAAGTATTTCGACAACTTGTATCAACACGGACTTGATGCTGAAGATGCTTGGGACATAGCATCCATCAGTGCGTTCTTCAGTATGTCAAATCGAATGGCTCATTTCACCAACATGAGACCAAATGAAGAGTTCTACCTGATGGGGAGAGTACCAAAGCCTAAAGTGTAGTTACTGCTATGAAAGGGCACTGGAAATATGATACTGTACTTCAGCCTCACAGTATCTGCACTTGACATCTTCACTCATGCTAATATGCTTCATCAACAAATACGAAGGTGTTCTATTCTGTGCATTTTCTGATTTGATCAAAAACATGGAATCAGATGAGGTTATTTTCATGTGTGAGGTGCGTTCTGATCAAAGTCGGGTACTTGCTTTGCTCTGTCTTGGTCAATTCATTTTAGGTGCGAAAGCGGTAGTGAATTTGTCAACCCGAATAATGTTCTCATTAAACTTGTGTACGAACTATTTCTATTTTTGAGCGGAAGCCTATTACGAGGTGTACGAGTGTACCTGTGTGTATTTTGGAAGCTTGATGCGAATTCTTCATCTTATCCAGCCTCGATATTTGTGTTACTAACGTGATAAGATGTATCTGTTTCATTTATATGTTTTTGTTCAGCTGTTTTCGAAGGATCAAAATGATTAAATGAACATACTTAACAAACATCATCATGGCTGACGAAGGGGTTTTTATGAGTAAGATCAGTGTACATTCTGTAGGCCTGCACCTAGTTAGACAGTAGAAATAGTTACATATATTCGACGACATGGCAACTCCCAGGTACAAAATAGCGGTAAGTTGGAGTGAGAACACCATTCCAGAGTTTGTTATCGGAGATTTGTGTGAGTGTAGTTTGCACACCGTTTGTTGCTATCTGTTTACCAGTATCCGAAAGCTGAGATCAAGCGGTTAGAAATTGTGATGCTTAGTGGTAATTTAGCGTACCTAGTATGAGTGAAGTATTGATATTATCATAGCCAAGGGCTAATCTAAGATTAGATAACCGGTGAAATACACTTCGCCACTTGATGGTGACATGGGATATTCAGTATCAATGATTAGGGATTTCGACAAATGTACAACTCGTCCCGTTGTTGTTGGTTGCTTTGATTACGTTGTTATCGGTACGCATCGCAGCCTTCGAAATGGAGGATTGGGGTATAGAAGAAGATAAGATGGGTATGACGACAGTGTCCGGTAGCGTCACCCTCGTAAAGGATAAACAAAACCTCATAGGGATCAGCATCGGCGGTGGATCACCGCTATGTCCGTGTCTTTACATAGTTCAAGTTTTCGACAATACCCCAGCTTCAAAAGATGGTTCCCTTGCTGCCGGCGATGAAATCGTGTCCGTTAACGGCAAATCAGTNAAAGGAATGTCNAAAGTTCAACTCGCAAAAACCATACAAGGCACGAAGGGTGAAGTAAGGATCAATTTCAATAAATTACATGCGGATCCAAAACAAGGCAAAACACTGGATATNGTTCTGAAGAAGTTAAAGCACAGAATTGTAGAGCAGATGGACTCTAGCACAGCAGATGCTCTAGGACTGAGCCGGGCGATATTATGCAATGACGTTCTCATNAAAAGACTTCAAGAAATGGAACACACCGGAGCCGTATATCGTGGTTTGATGATTCACATCAAGAAACTTCTGAAATCATACTTCACCCTGTGTAAAACGCATAGAAAATTCGGCGATATTTTNGGCGAAATTTCCTGCCGCGATGGTTCGGAAAGTGGCAGTATCGCGTTCGGAAAATTCAGNGGTGCTCACCGCGGGTTTGAAAAATCNGGATTACAATTGATCACGACTTTGAAGCCNATGTTAGGTGATTTNAACACATATCTCAACAAAGCGATTCCTGACACGAAAATGACCATTAAGAAGTACGCCGACACCAAATTTGANTATTTATCNTTCTGTCTGAAAGTNAAAGAAATGGATGANGAAGAATACAGCTATGCTGCTCTTCANGAACCTCTGTACCGAGTTGAAACCGGTAATTACGAGTACCGCTTGGTATTGAGATGTCGCCAAGACGCTCGCCGGCGTTTTGCNAAACTTCGTAAAGACGTNATGGAGAAATTGGAGCTTCTCGATAACAAACATGTTCAGGATATTGTGCATCAGCTTCAAAGATTCGTGGCNGCCATCTCAAAATACCANGACGACTGTCAAGAGGGGATGAAAGACGCGCAAGTTTTCCCGATCGAAGTGGATTTATCCAGTGCTACATTTGAATACGACAAAAAAGACAGATTTCATGACCCGGAGTATGAAGAATCGTTACCGTAGTGATATGTCGTGCATATAAATCGCCCTAATCTTCATTGGTGCTCATAATTTCTGAAAAATCGTACAATCCCATGCTCAAAACACTGGTAGTGTTTGAGTTAGAACTTGTTTACTGCCATAAGACATAGCTTAGTTTTGATGTGACTGTGCTATAATTGTGTATGAATTTGTATATAATCATGTTGTAGGCCTATATATATGTGACGATGTCACGTTCTGTTAAAAAAATTTTCCTAATTTTACTAGCCACTTGATAAAATTGTGGGTTTGCCTAAAAAATTCAAACANTGCGGATAACCCCATGAAATTGATTGCATGAAAATCNATGCATAACAAATTTTGCATAATTCCAACCCGTAGAAGCTAAGTTATCAGAGTTGAAAAGTTCTCATGTGAAAAAATAGTAGCTCATTTGTAAAGCTATAATAAACAATGATGTAATTTCCCACCATNAATACTATTATTTTAAAATTCTCTAATCGCAATGGTTCTACAATCTACAGCTTGGAATTGAGCCAAATTTGTTATGCATCATATTCTTTTAGGCAACCTTGCAATTTGATCAAGTAGCCAGTAGAATTTGAAAAATGAAGTTATTTTTGAATAGTCACGTTTATGAATGTGCTATNCAATCCATGTTAGACCGGGTATTGAACACAATCCGGCTATCCAATCTACTCGAAGAAAATGAATGGTTGTCAAAGCAATCAAGTTTCTTGGAATACACATCCTATTGAAGTAGTCCAAAAACAATATTACTTTGTTCTTAAACCGTATCTGCATCTATTTATGGTTACGCTTGAATATAGTCNAATCATTTACATCGTGTGTTTTAATCTTTGGTGCGTAGTTGAAATTTTTGCACTGTATGGTTTGCAACTGTCCCACTGCNGTAATTTATGCTGTTCATTTTCACAAGTTATTNTCAGAGACTATAGCCTATATGCCTGACCNAAGTATGTGTGGTGCAAATGCAATGGTTGAATCGAATGTAATGATGCAGTTCTGCGTTATCTCAAAGTACAGGATGTAATAATATNNGCATGCTGCAATACAATTTGNTTTTTATTATCGTNGGTGAAACAGTGTGAACTACTGTGTTACATATTTGCACGTGTCTCTAATATCTGTAGTGGCAGTAGTAGTGTCTGATGTTGATGAAAATATTTTTATTGATATTCATCCTTTAGNTTCCATCCANCTCTTCTATACTATTCATTTGAAGCATGCTAATACGTTCGGATCTTACAATATGAACCTCCGCGACTGAAGCTTCAATCTGATATTTCTTATGTGAGATTATATTATCATCTTGGATGAAGTGTATATATTGTTCCATTTAGAGATTACTGTTTGCTCCAATAATATGTGATGTCCTTGTCTTTAGACCTATTNTATTANNTAANAAGCTCNTTTGAATACAAATCTGAAATATGGGAAAAGAAAAGGCCGGATTCCTCACACCNAAAGCCATNGGTAANCGGATTAAATCNAAGGGNCTGCANAAATTGCGATGGTACTGNCAAATGTGCCAGAAACAATGCCGTGACGAGGTATGTTGAATTGTTAATTCTNNATNTAACTTAACTTGCNATTNTATTNATTTGNTNATCATTTTAGAATGGCTTCAAATGCCACTGCATGTCNGAGTCTCATCAGAGGCAANTGCTTCTCGTGGGTCAAAAACCGGGNCAGTTCACNCANGCTTTCTCGGATGAATTTCTCAAAGATTTTCTGGANATTTTAAAACGACGNTTCAACGGGAGGCGNGTACACAACAATGTGGTATGTTATGNNTCTCGTTTNCATAGCGAAAACNTATTTTNANTGTGATTTGTTGTATTTGTNCAGGTNTACAATGAGTANATNGCGTTCAAAGAACATATTCACATGAACTCCACGCGGTGGGTGACNCTGACTGGGTTTACGAAGTGGCTNGGGCGGCAGGGCATTTGTAANGTTGANGANACNGAGAAGGGTTGGTTTATAGAATATATCGATCGGGACCCGGAAGTAATAAGGAGACAGAAGGAGCTCGAAAAGGCGAAGAAAAAAGANAAAGATGATGACGAGAGACATGCCAAGTGAGTATTTTCTTCGCGCTAAACTTTTTGACGTAATATCAAATTTTTGNTGAAAATCATAAATATGCTCATTCCTCACANGAATTTTTTTGGAAAAAGATGTGTTTNATGACTCNAGTATCATTGCAGGGTCATTGGTCATCCAGGCTACATGCTAGGCTACTGCCAGTGGCCGAGCCGTTCTAGGCATACGACTAAAAAATGTGTTACAAGCTTGCCTTACTGCGTGTTCCCATNTCGGTGCAATAGTGTCTTAATGTTAGTCAAAANAATGTGATATAATCACTGGTCANGAATAGATACATTGTGTAACAGTNCCCNGCAAATCTTAAATAGCNAAAGTCNTGACNGTGACTAGAGGTGATCTCATCTGTAACGATGTNCTGCTCCTTTTCCGGAGTAGGCCTACTCAAGTATGATTNCCCTATTCCNTACTACTTACTCTTGAAAGTAGTGGTTATGATTTTAGACTGCTTCCACTTCTATGTAAGTTTCTACTTTTTTAGGCAAAACTAGACCTAAAACATTTCTTTNCTTGGAGATTTTGAGATCAACTTNATCTGCCAGGGCAATCGAGGAAATGGTGAAGAGAGGCAAGGAACGTGACATGGGTTCAGGCGAGGGAGAATCTGCCGGGTCGTCCAAAGAGATCGGACTCAGCAGAGACGACGAGGAAGAAAAGATCACCTTCGCGATGCAGAACCCNTCTATCGGTAAATCGACTGCTANCTCTCTCATTTTTGCAATGGCATTGTAGCAGTTTCCTACTTCATAACCAAAATTTAACGTGATTCTAGCTCGGGCAAGGTCCAGCAGCGGCAGCACCAACCTTCTCATACCAGTAGTAGCCTATTGTTTTTCATTTAGTACTCTTGAGTAGTCGGAGTAAACCGACTGTAATTGTTTATAAATATGTGCACAAATTTGCTCTTTCCCTATATAAATCTGTAACTTTTACTTCGGCATCGAAAATTGTGGAAATCTATTGCGAACGGGCTATAGCTATCANGAATATTCACTCGAGACTTTGACTCTGATACAAATTATTCGCTCGATGATTTGTTTCCTCAGAGGAGTGCCATGGCTTATAATATGATTTGAATTCCGCTTGCTACGAGAGCGCCTAAACGGTTAGTTCGTGATGAACCACACAATTGTGTTTCTTCCATATGTGCATGAACNGNTCCTGGATTTAGTTTCGTAGATCCCATAGTGTTTTACTGGGATTTGGGATATTCCAATCAGAGACAAAATCCTCTATTTGTCAACCGAGCAAATCATAGTATACGTTTTGAAAATGCGGCTGAATGAAATACGATTACATAACATAGGGGGGCGGGAGGCTGGATATAGTAGTGTTATCAAAGGCGAGTCACACAGGCCAGAAGCATCTTACTGGCAGAAGTCGGTACACACAAATCTTATAACAGAACAAATACAATATACATACNGTAATTTTCCGAATATAGTGCGCCCCCATATATAATACGCACCCTTAAAATGGCGTGTAAATTCTGGGAAAAAGCCTGTACCCATATATAGTACGCACCCTGCATTCGCAGTACATGAATAGTAGTGTTTAAGTACACGATGTTGTTCTGTTTTGCGATGTCACTGTCGCACAATCATGACATAACCATCGCTAATCATAACACAATTAACGGCATTGTCTCTAAACAAGAGTAGATAGTAGCCAAANCCTGCGAGGCCAGCGACGCGATAGTTCAGGTTAGCGACACACATCTTGCGCACGAGGCCTATTACAATTACAGATTGCTCAGGCCAATGGTTATGTCGGGCGCACCAGTCCTGTTGGAGATGCGACTGATTACGCAAGCGATTATATCTTGCGCACATGGCCTCTTGTGTATTCGATTGTTAAGGCCAGTTGTTGACGCGATGAATCAGCAAGGATTGCCCCGGACGCTTGTAGCAATCAGCGACCTAATTTCGCTTTTCGCTCGCCTGCGAACGGCTAACTAACTCAGCAGGCGCTGTGTAGACGACTCTCGTTAATTGGCCACACGCTTTTCGTTAATTGGCAACACGCTTCTCTATTTGGCAGCGCATTACACTCTATAATACGAATTACGGGACACATGGCTAGAGGTGATACGCGATTGGAAACAAACATGGCGAAAGGTGTGATTCCAAGTTTTTGACCGAGGGAATTTTTTTTCAAGGGTTGCTGTACCCATGTATAATACGCACCCCCCTATTTTAAGGCAAAAAATCGGTAAAATATTGCGCATTATACATGGAAAATTACGGTAAATAAGATAATACTCTGGATTGCGTGCAAATAAACCTAATTTGAATTTATCTGGAGTCTGTGAGCGTTTTCGTGTGGATAATGATCAGACTGTCTGAAAGATACACTTGAAGTAGCGATTTGTTTTGAGCGGGCAGTTGCAATACCAGACACGATTGCCGGCAGATGAGAATACTTTTTTGTTTCAGGCGCAAAAAAGACACAGCCCATCCAGCCGCAAAGCTTGCAACAGAAGCTCTCCAAGGCCCAGCCCAACGCCCTCAATCATTATCACAAGTTGAACAAGAAGCGAAAGAAAACAGCCCTGGAGGAAATCATGGACGTACGGATTTGTGGCTTGTTTGTTTTCGATTGTTTTCATATAGCAACTTTGCGATTTTCAGGAGGAAGAGAAGAAACGGAAGGTCGTCAAAAAAGTCGATTACTGGGTGACGCCGGGAATCGTGGTGAAGGTAATGACCAAGCGTCTCGGCGATAAATACCATAAAAAGAAAGGCGTTATCATGGATGTGCAAGACAAGTAAGTACAGAATAGCCTACCTGTATTGCAAAATATTCAAATTTTAATATCAAAGTCAGAAAATTGTATCAGTTCAAGCAGTCGCTCTTCTAATTACGAGTGTAATTTGCCTACTTAATCGGTGATGTTCCGAGACTAATTGTACTTCTACTTTGGAGTTTTTGGCAAAAAATTACTTCTTGTGTGGTAAAATGTGATTTTGGTTTTCATCGATTTTCCCGGTGAAATTGTCATCTGACTGTAACTGATGTATATATTTCGAAAATTGCACTTATCTGCATTGTCGTTAGTCATCTCCTGTTACCGCAGAGATGCATCTTGCAATTTCAAAAGTGGCTCACCGGGGCCTACGATACGTATGCCCAGTGCTCACCTTAGAATTACCACCAAGCTTGCAACCAAATCTACTTTTTTAATACTGCGTTGTAGTTTTAGCCAGAGGTGGTCTAAGTAGTCAAGAAAGCTACTCAAGTAGAAGTAGTGACGCAAAAATCTACGCAAGTACAAGTAGAAGTACTTCTTTCAAAGGCAACCTCAAACTGCTTGAAGTAGAAGTAGAATTGACTCTCCTTAAATCAACTCAAGTAAGTAAGTAGTTTTGAAAACGGTCGTAATTCGTTTGCATGGACTGTCAAAGCTGCAAATGAGCTATGCGGAAGGTGTCGGTAGTTTGATTCGTATTGCTGCATCCCAGGAGAGGAGGTATTAATTTTCGACAGAACAAGCATTTGTCCGCATCATGGGATGCAAATTATAGTGTTGATACGAAAATGTGATACTAACCCTTTGTTTACTCGAACACCCCATTTTAGAAAATATCATGACATAGCGGTCTACCTATAGATAACTGAGGTAAACCTTAGTTATCTATAGTCTACCCCGTATTATAAGGCCCCTAGTTTAGGCGAAGAGCAATACGGTGAAGTTGTATCGGATACGGTTTCAACACTTGTGCGCAATTAGTATAGGCCTATGTTAATAAAAACTATGGTGGATCGTAAAATTACCATATAGCGTAGCTTGATTTTCAGAAAATAGAGGCATTGCTATACTTCCTTTTATACTTCAACATGTATGTTATGCAGACAAAAGAACTGAAAGCAATTAAAACTCAAAGTATGATTCTCGGAATTGAAAGAGAAATACAAATATCACGTTTAAAAAGCGGAAAATATATTTAACGTCTTTTGTCCAGAAAGTATCAAAGGTGGTCGGTTAAACAGATGTAACTTTCAAAAAGGCCGGAGTTCGCTTTTCCAGATTAGCACACGTCACGGGCTGCTAGATTACGATATGATAGGTAATTGCCAGACTGCGAAACGGTAGTTCCAAGCGTTTTGGTGTGGTGGGCCATATTTACTGTGATGAAATATTTGATATGGGCGACAATGCCGTATGAGCGAACCCACGCAATTCGGTACCTAAATTATATTCACCGATACTTTCCCAGAAACATAATTGTCACTCCATCTACTCGCGCGAAGCGCAACAAAAGTTCTGGGCTTTACTTGACTTTTACAAATATTAAATGTTGCTACTCTGTGAAAACAGCAACGAAATTCCTCAGGCTATCATTCTTATTAGAGGATTAAACTACTTCTACTTGACAAACTGAAAATAGCAAAAATTAAGTAAGTAGATCACAAAACTTTACTAAGCAGAAGTAGCGAAAATCTGATCTACTCCAAGTAAGTACCAGAAGTAGAGGAAAACTACTTGAGTACTTCGAAAAAGTAGAAGTACTTCATTAGTGACCACCTAGAAAATCACTACTTCTAGTCTAGTGTCAATGCATACTAATATGACAAATTCTGCTAAACTAGTAGCCTGCCTTTTGGTAGCATATGTATCCGATTAGTACGTCCTAGTGAACACATTTAACATTTAGTGTTCAGTCCGAAATGACTATTATATTAGTGATTTCAAGCCTGCCACGCATTTCAGTGTCGGCAGATTTTTTTCTTATAGTTGATTAGTATTTTCAAATTTCTAATCTTGCTCGAGACACTTATTATTTGTGTAAATATGGACATACAGCAGGGCGTCAATGAATGCTCGCCTGTTGTTTAGGTACACTGCAATCATAAAGATGTTGGACTGTTCGGCAGAATCAGGTCGATCAAATGCATTTAGAGACGGTGCTGCCTGGAATCGGTAAGTTGGCGTGACAGATTTGCGAGAGGCTTTGTCATGTGTGCAATTTCCGATCTCCATTCAGGTAAGACGGTGCAGGTTTTGAACGGAGCATACAGAGGATCTGTTGCTACGCTGGAAAGTGTTTCTGTGGAAAAGTTTTGTGCTACCATCAAGATATCAGAGGTAGGTTCGTGGAAGTTGTTAGCTGTCCAATGCGTCAATGTCTTCCCTGCAATAAACTGCTTTGCAATGTAGATCAATACTCCTTGTAATATTTAAACTCTTGGTTAAATCCAGTAGGAGTTCGCGGTATAGACCCTACAACAGGGAACTATAGTCTGCACTTACACCCAAACTGAAGTGTTGTAAATCCGCACATAGGCTCATTTTTCATCTATAATCCCATATTGGATGTCCTGGGCCTACCAGGTCGCAGTACCTTCCCACAGCAGTGGTGTAGGGCCCAAGTTGGTCTAAAATAATTGTATTGGGGTCTTGCACATTGTACAATAACCATCGATTTAATTCAATTTAGTTCATTTTTAAAGCAGTCAATAGTAATCAATGCGCAAAACCCTGGGATCTCACGAGTGCGCTACTGGCTACCTTCTGAATTTGATTGATGGTGGGATGTGGGAATAATTTGATCATATTTACAGGGCCCATTGACAGGAAGAATTGTCGAAGGAGTGCCATACGACGATATCTGCAAAAAGCACGATTTCAGTTGACGGAAGTTTTTTTCTCTGCGCGCATTCTTATAACTTTTACTGTACAGTAGCTTGATCTCTCTTTCCAATTACAAAGATGTCTCTTTTGACTCGGCGAAATTTGTGTGCAGGACTTGTACAGCAGAGGCAATGAAGCAATCATGTCGCTGGTTGAGTTAAGATGCAGTTCGAGTTCGGTACAGTATTGATTAAATTCGTAGAGCTATCACGCAGTTGTTTGAGAGCTGTCAATATTGCGACCAATCACAGGACAGGATGTTTGTCTGTAGATTGTTTGCAAGTATGGTGCCTACCAGTGTTGGGATGACTCGAGTCACCTTTTTCGTATGACTTGACTCGGCGTATCAAAAATGTGGATTGACTCGTGACTCTGAGCAAAATTCGCGAGTCAATTTCAAGTCATGTAATCGGTGTCGATAAAAATCATTGTATCTTGCATACGGTCGGATTGCTCGCGAAACGCTCGTGTAACCCGTGAGAGTGACTAATCATTCAATGATCGTGCGTTTCACTGTGCGTCCATTGTTCTTTCACAAATAAATTGACCGCAAACGAAGTGATCGAAGCTTATATCTTACGAGGTCGTAAACTATTACAGTTAAGTAATTTAATAGCTAAATGTATATTTCTGTTTTCTGTTCTTACCTTAACCAAACCTCTTGTTTATTGAAATTGAATATAGTTTAAATAGTCATAAACCATTGGCACAGGCTCGTTTTGTATCATATCAATTTGTAAATAGGTAATGTATTGCATCTGATCAATCCGTTTCTCTATTTTGGCTGGTAACTATAAACTGAGGGTATGCAATTACTTACGTAGTTTAGCAGTTCTACATATATGTGAGCGATACAGCGCCTTATTGCGTGTATATTTAACTCTATATTCGTTCATTGGTTCAGAATCAATGACCACTCAATCTGTATTTCAGACAGCTAGCAAAATGCAATGACATAATCATGCCTCATACTTCGAAAAGGCAACTTGACTTGAATTGTGATTCGACTTGACTCGAGTCACCTCCAAAAATCGAGTGACTTGACTTGACTCGAGTCACCTTCGAAAATCGATTGACTTGACTCGAGTCATAATGTATAGTGACTCGAAGGTAGTGACTTGATCCCAACACTGGTGCCTACTAAATGGAAATAGCACGGGCAGACAAACAAGCAGCCTATATTACGAGGGTTGTTACAGGGAACTATGTCGCCACAAGTCGATACTGATTACTGGCTGCGAATTGTAGTCTGTGAGGTGTCAAGTTTGAGCTAATTGATGTACGCCAAACCTGTTGATGGGCAGTACCGTGGGCTGTGGAATTTCCCACGAACTGATGGCTAGAATGTTGAATGGTGCTATGTGTGTGGGACCTTACAATTTTCCAAGTGACTTTTCAAATGATACCCATGACATGACCTTCACGTGTAGCATCCAAGGTTCCTGACTTCTCAGTAACTAAATGTGTAAGAAGAATATATGTCTGGATATTCAGAGAGAAATTGTATACAGAAAATACATACGCAATCATCTTTTTTTAGTAATGATATTGGGAATTCCATTTGCCTGCGATGTCCAGCTCTCAGTCGCAACATGTAACATTCCTAAATCCATTTCTACACGCACTCAACTTTAAGTTGCAATATCATAATTCAAGCAATATGCCTCCAAAAATGTGCCAACGATAAAAGAAAAACATGATTCATACGATAACATATCCCAGTGAAGGTAAAAAATCTAATTCATCCAAAAAAAGTGGATCATTCGTCTAGGACATGAAACTTAACAATAAACCTAATACACCTCTTTAATAATATACAGATTGGAATCATTTGGGTAAAAAACTTGAAACTCAGAATGCCTCGGGCCCAAACTGTGCAAAATAATTCCACGCGTTAAAAAGGTGTAGTGATCACTTCTCTCGTAGCCCGCACGCCGATTTCTGATAACTTCGACAAGACATGGTCATAAGACGGGCTGTTTAGCGGCGTGACAATGCCTTTGTTTTGTAATTTTCCTGAAAACAATGTAAGCTGGCATTAGAGACGATACTGACGCCGTTAATTCATAACACATTTTGCAATGACCTAAAAGCTCAAGTCCCAGGATTCAGACTTCTTTAGAAAGATCAGATCCTGAGCTTATGAAATAGGTAATTAGTAGGGCAAGTTTTTGCAACTTTTTTTTACAGCTTCCGGCAGCTTCCTAAATACTCGTAAGATATGTAGAATGCTGTTTTAAGCTGTTTGAAGGAATCTTATAGTGCAACTTTTTTGTCCATTTTTTCCATGCAACTTTTTGCAACTTTCTCCATTTTTCATGAAAGTATTTTCGATTTTGATGAAATACACGGCCAAATTCGTCTGAAACACCGTAAATCAGCACCGAAGTAACGCTTTTACGGGTATTTCGGGAGCTGAGCCAGAAAATTAATTGACCTTTTTTTTTTTAGTCAACCGAGCAAAATGTGGCCAAAATGCAACTTTTCAACTTTTTTCAAAAATAAATGCAGCTTTCCACGGATTTAACTGCAACAAAAACTTGCCCTAGTAATTAGATATGGGCTGTCAACGCATACTTGCCACACAGAACCATCTTTTTCCAAGATCATGAACTCCGAAAGATGACTGTGAATACGGAATCTCTGCAGTTTTATTACAAAATCAACTGCGGCATTTTGCAGTTTCGATTTAGAAGATTTCAATCCAATATGTTCCAAATAGAAATGTCACAATGCCCTACTTGCCCTACTACTGCCCTACTATTCTCATTTAAAATCTAGACTGGTACGTTATAATGACAGTATTTTTCAAGATTGAATCACCGGGCTTATGTAAAAATATATCATACACACCGGAGAGAATCATTCTCGTTATAACCGCGCACGGGTATCCCACGGACATCGACATCGCTGTGTGTTTGCCCGGATCTCCATACGCGACAAGGTTGATGTTATACTGCTCAGTCCTATCACTGTACGTTCCGATGATCTCGTGCCGCATAATGATCATGTCGCGTTCGTTTGGACCTGCAAGTAGATGGCGTTGTAACACCACGAAAGATATCTGCGGTTTCGAAGAAAGAGTCACCGTATGCCAATTTTCTCGATAGCAAATCTTCCAAAGCCATCATGGGAGAGCCTGCTTTCTTGACGGTTTCGTTCGACAGCAAGCCAAGACTAAAATGCAACAGTTGATAAAAATATAGCCTATGCTGGAAAATGTCATTAGGATTTGCCGAGGGACACTGTAATTGGCCCAGCCACGATTAACATCATACAACATACTTGGTGATGGCCTTGAACCTNGATATCTCTTGGTCGACTTGGTCGAACACCAAGGCCTGCACGTCGCAATCGGGTATGTTATCGTTGCCGAGTAATTTGGGGATCAGTTGTCTCTGAAATGACANAAATGNATTTTTATCGAGCAATAAACAACATCGTGAAAGCCGGTCTACCAGAATGCGAATNGNTTTTCGGAATTTTCAATTGTAACCAGATATTTTATCCATNCTGGCAATTTCGNTCCAAATTGACAAAGATTGGAGTTATCAATTNTTTAATTCGGCAATGTTGGTTCGCTTTGAGGTTTTATTNANTGTTTGNGCCTGCCTTTTGCCANACTGTNTAGAGACANGTGTACCTGTTTGATGCGGGTGTGATCAGACTAGTTGANCTTCAAGGTNGTATCGATCATTCCTATCTGATACCGAATACTGTGCATGCANATTTTCTGTACAACCATCGTTGCCGTCTNTTTGTTATGTATTTTGGTTGGATGNAAAAATAAAGACTCTCTCTCTCTCTTACGGAGTACAGATCCAAACTATTTCCTTCACTGACACAAGACCAGACATGNNAGTGAAAACCCCGTTTTCAACACCAGCACCGGATAAGCTCCAACAGCACTCTGGGACAGTGTCAGGATCAAGTCACTACCTTCGAGTCACAAGTACTTTCGAGTCAACGCAAATTTTCAATGCGACTCGAGTCAAAGCCACTTGTTTGAAAGTGTTTCAAGGCAAGTCACTGGTCAAGTCAAACAAATTATAGAGTGACTCGAGTCATTTCAAAATTTTCCAAGTCAAGTTGCGAATCTTCACACAAAAGTTCGTAGTGACTCGAGTCACATCAAATCGGTTCAACATTTTTAAGTCAAGGCACAAGTTTAGTCACGCATATTTTCAAAGCGACTCGAGTCGAGTCAAGTCCCTTCAAAATATGTGACTCGAGTCAATGCTAGTTTCCACACATTACCACATACCCATGTCAAATCCGGCGCGTCTGGCGAAAGAAATTCCTTCTCCTCCATATCCATCAATCCCAACTGCTGCAGTCCGACTATCGCGTTCGCAAAACCCTAGAAAACCAGCTTAGACCACAAACAAGAAAAACTACACACAACAGGATGCGCTTACCTTGTATCTCAACGTGCCTCTCAGGATAGTATGGGCGGTTTCGATGTCATACGCCTTGCCGTATTTCGTAGAGTCCCTGTTCGGGATACCTTCCAGGTTGAACACGGGAAAACCGTTGACGTTATGGGTGGGTTTCCTGTAGTTTTCCCCGCCAGCTGCCCTTTCGACCAGCTCCCCATCCAAAAGATACTTTGACGGGGTCAGCGTCACTTTCAGCACCCCCACGGGACTCCAGCTG
>ATSW01006424.1:0-22100 GCA_000444245.1 Botryllus schlosseri
GTGGTTAAAGCCTTTCAAGCGACATTGGCAAATATAGTAATCTTTGTTGAAACTACAACAATTAAACTTTCTTTATTTATAAGATCTGCCAGCCACAAGGACGAAGAACACTAATACAATTGCACCCTTAATGCTAATCAGGCCGTGGCTAATCAGCGCGAATGTGATTACATTTTTAGGCGTCATTCATCAAACTATGACGAAACATACCCCTTTATTACGTAATGCATATGCGTGTATAAAGCCTTCGGTAAACTCACATTAGCTAGTTCGAATTATGGCACATATCATTTTGCATTATTGATGACATCAGTACTATGCCAATGAAAATCAAACTAGGCAATTTGTATTACCGATACGCGAATTTTCATGATAATCGATAGATCACCCTTACCTTTTCGTATGTGTCTTGAATCGTAGGGTCGTAAGTTTCTTTAAAGGTCCCTTTTATAAATCTCATAACAAGAGAGCTTTTGCCAACTGCGGCCGCTCCGAACACGGCCACTTGATAGTCGTTACTCTGCTCGGGCATGCTACGTAAACTGTGCGATAGCGCTGGGTTCTGAGAAATACAAAAACAAACTGCCATTTCCGTAAAACATGGGCGATTAACTATTTTACAGTGTACCAAATATCAGAATGATACGCATGAAAACGATCATTGCTCACTGCGCGGTTCAACCATCGATTTTTAATACCTGGACTTCAACTACCACTGCTATACAGTCACGTTTACTGATATATGCAATATTCGTTTACAGCTCAATCCAATCGATTTGTTTGGTTACACAATGTTAAGTTCGATACACATCATTCCTCTGGTAATGAAGTGTTATGATATATTGTGCAGTAAGCCCATATCGCAAAATACCTCAACCAGACTCGGACATAGATAAATCTAGGTTGCCTATTAAGACTAATTACAGCGAAACGTCGGAAATCTAATTGTAATCAATTCGCGAAATGTTTCTTTGCTCTAATTTTACTGCTATGTTTTTTTTTAAATCCTACAGACCTGTAGCCTATAGTGCGAAACGAGTCAAGCATGCTGTATGGAATTTTAATATTCTCATCATGCTTACGAGATTGGACTCAGACATTCAAAAAAGTTGAGTTCATATCAAGTCGAAGTTTTCACGAATTCAGCAATATTCTAGTTGCCCAGTCCACGTCTCAAACCATACATAACTGTATGCGAAGCTATTTCCTCGAGACAAATCGCACTATACAAAGACATATATTACAAATGTCGCGGCCTTAAACGTGTGTCTATACTGGCCCTATTTTAAGATCTTCTTGCACACATATCGCCTTATCAATCGACCTTAAGTCTGCGAAGCAGTGTGACTTCAGTTGTGACTGCATTCCCGATTTAAATCGGACTAACGAAAGATTTGTTGGCGTATGGCCGTGGCACAAGAACACAAATAAATCCGCGATCAAAAACCATCGTCAACATTGATTCTGAGATCATAGAACACCTTCCTCGTGAAATCGGGACCGTTTATGATAGCGAACAGATGTTTTACGAGCGTCACGGGCGCAGCATCGAATCTGCGGAGGTCTCCAAAATTAGCACAAATATACAGCAGATTTGTCCGTAGAATATTATAGAAATATTTCTCCCAATGCAGCCCCACGGAGCGTATCATTGTCCATTACATGTTATGTGCAAACGCGCGTGAGTATTTGTAACAAACTGATAGCATCATTGCGAGCAGATTCTACTAGATAAACACTATAGTCTGTGCTCGAGATTACTGTACGAGGGTCGGACTACAGACATATCTATTTCGCCTACCATTTCTATCCACTAAGCAGTGTGCATGCCTCTTATTTTCATCGCCCAGACCCAAGTGATTGTCTGATTTCAAAGACCACTCCAAGACGTTTCGGCACTTCATATCTTTTCATCGTATCGCAGTCTCATGGTATTTTGAATTAAAATTATTAATGAACAGATACTGATGTTCTCGCCCAAGGCGAGTGTCTGATTGAAAGACTACTCCAAGAGGTTTTGACTATCTGCTGTGTTTTCATTTTATGGCAATCTCAAGGTGTTAATATATTAATAAAACAGAAAACTGCATGAATCGTCGGTAGGTCTCCAGCAGCCGCAAAGCGCTGGAGATTTTAATATATTCTCTCGTAACGACACCTTCATTTTATTCTTCACGGCGCTGCAGCACAGTTACATAGCTAAACCATACGTATACAAACTGGGACAGGTATAGCTTACGATGTCTTCGGCACAGCGGACACTAACTGACTGTTGACAGACAATTCGCTAGCGATCTTTAAAAGCCTTGCTATGTATTTGTTCTCATCATATGATCAAATCCGAAAGAGCTATATATCTTACAATATAATTCATACCCATACGACTATATGATATATCACACCAATACACGCCTGTTGCTTCCGACGCTGTAGTGCCGACTATCATACGAGTTCTGACCTCGGCATTGACGCTCGCTTATAAAGGAGAGAAAAAATTCCGTCGGGAGTTTTTGCTCGATAACAAAATGCGCGACCTGACCCGTGATCGGTGAAATCCCGGCTTAT
The DNA here is from genome assembly GCA_000444245.1 of Botryllus schlosseri. Lineage (NCBI taxonomy): Eukaryota > Metazoa > Chordata > Ascidiacea > Stolidobranchia > Styelidae > Botryllus > Botryllus schlosseri. Next base: position 2,566 of record ATSW01006424.1, read on the forward strand.
GGGACGGATCGAATTGTTCAACTAATATTGTTGACCTTACGGATGCGATACTCTTACTTGGTTTGCGCTGGCTTGGGTTGAACCCATACATTTAATCTGCACGACCAATAATGTATATGCTCAACAGATTCGACGCTTCCCTCAAGACCAATCTGAAGGTTATGCATTTTATGCAAGTATGATTGCATAACTTTCCCTGTGTGTCGATATCGATAAAGCGCAATTAGCGTAGCATACGAGCCTTCTCCTCTGAGACGTTCCCAATATTACATCCGTCAACAGCGTGGGCGTTTAATGAACTTGTTCATTTCGACCGAAATCTGTGATTAGAATCTCGGTTAAACTGCTGAAGGTCATCGATGTGGGAGATTAGGATTTATCGACATCGCATTCTCGAGGAAAGAATGTTACATTTGCCGTTATAAAATATCACAATAGCAATATAATTGAAGGAACATTCACATAAACTACAACAGCGAACATTCGGAAATGTATTGACGGTAACAATGCTATCTTCGGCAGTCCTTTGTATGACTGCAACAGAAATCAATACACGACGCTATATGCTGGTGCTAAAAGTAGTAGTGACGTTGCTACTATACCGATGATTTGGTGATGTCACAACATCGTTGACGTAGGTAAAATCAAATCGATTTTGGGCGTATTGTTTTGTTAGCAGTCGGACTTGGATTAGACAAGTCTAGTCGCCTAATTAGAATAATTACAGCAAAATTTCGGTAATATAATTTTGATTCAATTTGTGAAATGCTTCTACGCAACAATTTTAATTAAAACTAGTCTATCGTTTACATGAAAATGCTATCAACGAGAATTGAGTTCTAGTCTAATTTGGAAAAAACCTGTGTAGCTATAATTCGAATTCTAGTTTCGGGAAAATGTACAACCATAACTACACGTCTAATTCCACTAACTCATTTCCGGACGAACTCATATTCACGCGAAGTTGGAAAACTGCTCAATATTCATGCACAACATGTGCATGTGCATATCAGTGTTAAAGGCATTTGGCGAGCGCTTAAGCACGATAAATGATTCTTGACAAGTGCAGAGTGCAGAGTTCGAGAACCCGGATCAGACCGCAGTGAAGACGTTTAGTCATCGTCGCTGTAGTGATCCTCATGAATCTTTAATGCTGCCATATCTCAATAGCGATTTGACTTGTGCCCGCCGTGATGGCCACCGAGTTGAATTTCCCTCGAGACCGAATCAAACGCGTACTTGGGAGCAGTCAAACAGATTTGAGCAATCATTTGTTGCAGGTCGCGAGAAATGATGGACGCAGACATTGTGAAGACGCTATCGCGTATTGAAAACGCTGTATCAGTCAGCGCTCGAGATTATCGAACTGATATATCGACCTCGCCTTCCGTCACATGCCACCTCATTTTGTCGCTTGTTCTTATATGTTATCGTCTAAAACTTTTCATTCAATGTGCATGTGCACATTGTGCAGTTCATGCCTCTTCTTTACATCGCCTAGCTGGGTGTCTTATTTCAAAGACTTCTCCAAGTCATTTCGACACCTGCCTATCTTTTTATTGTATCACAATCTTGACGTGTATTGATCTGATAAAATTATCAGATGAAATTGTTATTAGTAAACTAAACACTGAACAGTGAACATGCATCGTGCACGAATCACCTTCTACGTGCAAGAGGTAATGGAGAGCCAGGATGTCAACCATGAATTACGTAGAATAGGCAATGTTCACAAACATTCTCGTCCAATAGTACGACAGTTGAGCACTAATGCGCATGCGATACACGAGCATGTGACTTTATAACCCCACAGCTAACCCCAAAATAGACCCTTACCATACTTTTAACCCAAATCTCAAGTTTCGCATGCTCATAATTAGATAATTCTAGTTTTCTATTTAAACTAATTAAAGCGAAATGCCGGTAATCAATTATATTGTAATTCACGAATGTTTATACGCTCAAATTTTAATTATAATCAAGTTTCTGGTTAACATGAAAATGCTACAGGAGAACTGTGACGTGCGAAGGGAATCAAGTTTGGTGCATACATTCGCCATTGTTGTGCTTATTAGAATGAACTCTTATTCGATATGGACTGAATTTGATTTTGCTGTTTTTCTTTTTAATTCCAAGTGTTTGCGAATTCAGTAATTATAATTTTAATGTAATAGGGAAAAGCTGAACAATTTTCAGTTATCAAACTCAGTAAACAATAGGCTCCATGGGCTCCGTAGAGTAATTTCAAAAATACGACATGGGGGCATCAGCTGTTCTCACTGGAATCTGCAACTCTTCAACATACAGCTGGTAGTGAGAAAAGTGCGTTTATTATCGCTGCATGTGGGGCAAACGTCTTCAAACATCGAAACCAGGTCCTTTGGAACAGTTGAATTGTCGATGGCTTTAATTATTGTCGTCTCAGGGCATTTTGTTATTTGGGTATTGTGGCGTCATACCTATCACTTATTGGAATTCATACGGTAAAGATGGTCACAAATTGTCGTCATTGACTCGCTAATGTCAACCGAGTATGCATCATTCTCGGGGTCTACGGAATATATACAATAAAACAGCGTTCACAAAGACCTTGTTTGACGAAAATCAAGCGTATTTGCCCAAGGAATTCCGTCTCTGTAACCAATACACACAATGCGCGATGCGAAATCACTACGGCACGGAATGACGGCTATCGTCATAAAAATATTAGCTTATATATATCGCGGCAAATCAATGTGTGTATGTGTGTCCTTCAGTCGCTATCGTTCTACGAAGCATGAAATGATACACGTCAAAAATCCACCTGCGTGTTGTTGGACATAGACACACTTTAGTTGTGCAATAGCTTTAATAAGACGATTATTCGGACACTACAGATTGCTAACTTTCAGTGTTTTCATTTCATGTTTATTATCGCCATCAGGAATCGAACATGTCTGAAGATGGGAGCCATAGGTGGGCGCATCAAGATATTTTGGTATTTTTTGACCATACCTATTTCATTTAACTTTGTGGCCTCATATAAATATCATTCCCATTTCCACTGACATGTGCAGCTTTGAAATACATGTTTTGGATGCTGTGATTGAAATTTCAAGGCGGAAAAATGGAACGAAACTATAATGCTCGTTGATAATACAGCTCTCAGTGAAATAGCCTAATGGTGTATGAAACCAGTAATGGTCGATTAGGAAACATTGTTCCCTAGTCGCCAGATGTGAAGATGGCTGAGAGCTAGTATCTACGTTCAATTAAAATCTATTGTCGTTATGCGGTTTGCATGATATTGATTCAACGAAGCTACTATGGCGCAAACAAGATTTAGATGTCAATTTGAATTAGAGAGCATTTTTAAAACGGGGAATTCAAACGTGGAATTGTTATTGTTCTACGAATAGGCCGAGGCGGAGAAATACCAATTTCAAGAAACGTTGTCTAAATATGATGCTATATCGGTAACCTCAGATTTGGATTTCCAAGTCATAATGATGTCCCAAGTGTGACTTCGATACGTCACTGACCGCGCGAGCGTCAGTATTCACACGCACGCCATAGCTCCGCCCTTAGTGTCTGGAGCGTCTCTATTTATAGCCACGTACATGCTCTACGTAATCACGTAACGCAATCATTAAATATTGATAAGATAATTTCAATCAAACCGAGAAGAAAGGCTCCTTCGCCCCATCCAAATTTGCTTGTGTTTTGCTACTTTAATCGTGCTCGGTAAGTCACAACGGATTGGTAACTTCATCGTTTAGCAAATTTGGATCCAACCCAAATGTTCTACAGCCCCGCCTAAACTTGCCTTCTGGCTACGATTATGCGCATAGGGCTCCGGCTATATACCTAAGGTTATTGCATTTAAAACAGAACTCAATTTGAAACAAACATGTTAAAACAGGGCCCTTGTTTAAAACATGTTTTCATTGTTTTTTATGTTTTTATCAAGCCATGACGTCACGAATATTCAATTGTGACGCCATAGTGGACTGACATTGACAATTGAAAATATAGGGTAAATATAGCTCCTTTGACGAAATATCTGCGTACTATAGCTGTTGAACCGACTATTTCGAGAGTTCCAACCATATCCCATGTCGCATACGTCGGCTATCGGGTGGTAATCGTCCGTAGGCTCATACAACATGTTTTTGGAAAGTATTTACACCAGAGGTGTCAAACATACGGCCCACGGGCCGCATCCGCCAAACGTTTTCATCTGGCCCGCGAAGCAATACTGAGAAAATTGAAAAATTCTTATATCCAACACCTGTGTAAAAAATGTTCAAGTTTTTTTAATAGTAGATATACTTCAGTTGAACAATCCCCCAAGACAGCAAATGTCGAGCATCTTCAATTTCCGTGGCCACATAATATAGCCACCGACTCGGCGATGTTGACAGCCAATTTCGAGAAGAAAACTTACAATGAGTTCAGGGTTTTATGGGAAAATGGAACAAAAAGTAGAAATTCACCGAAGCGAAAACGCCATTGCGTAACCCGTTATAGGCAGTTTACATGGACATTGAAGTTCCACGCATTCGAGAGAAACCCGAAGCGCGATTTAATGATAAAAAATACGTTCCCACGTCAGTGGCTACACTAAAATCTTTTGTATTCCTCACAACGCATGCATCGGGCTAACGCCCGATCACGACTAAAGCAAGGTGGACATAGAAATATGCCAATTCCATTGTTCGCGAATAAAGGTGTTCCTGGTTGATGCAATGAAACCCACTATGATCCGTGGCGCAATGTAGGCCTAATATATACTATTATAATAATTATCTATATATGCTTAGCAGTAAAGTATTCAAGTGAAAAGCAAAGGGCATGAGATATAATGGAAACATCGCGTGAGCCGGCCCGCGACCGATTTGAGGGTTTGAATCCGGCCCGCGACGCCATTTGAGTTGGACACCCCTGATCTACGTAGTTGACGATTTACTAACTACGTTTTTTAGTATCTCTAGTCTAGTTCTACCTGTGGATTTTTAAAATTGAGTAGTTCTAGTTCTAGTTTCGTATTTTGAAAAGTGATCAGTTCTAGTTGCGGATTTTGAAAGGTAGTTTAAGTTGTAGTTCTAGGTGCGTAATTTGAAAAGTGAGTAGTTTTAGTGCTAGTGCCAGTTGCGGATTTTGAAAGGTATAGTTTGAGTTGTAGTTGCAGTTCTTGATACGCATTTTGAAAAGCGAGTTTTAGTTCTAGTTGCGGATTTTGAAAATCCTGTAGTTGTAGAAGACTGATGGCAATAGTTAGAAGTTGCTTCTTGAACATCTGCGACGCATGAAAAGAAAGATCCAAATTGAAATCTTCATCTATCCAGACCCAAGGCAGGTAAACCACTTCTCCAAACAGGCAGGCGTGTAGTTGTACGAAAACGAGTCGTCAATTATAGTTAGTTACGCGGCGAAATATCTTAATTTTATTTTGCCTGCGCCAATGATCACCGGTTGCATTCTCGTATGGTCAAGACGCACGATATATACAATGTGAAACACAGGGCACAATGCGATGTAATGAACAGACCGTGGCTGCCATCAATCGCGAACAATTATGTTCAATTGTTCAATCACAGATCACACTTCTACTCACGATATCAATCTCCGAAGATCGCTTCAATCTTTGTTTCTGAAACGTCTGTAGCGTTGGCAGGGATGCGCTTCTTCCGTGTGCCATAGCGCCAGCTTGCGTACTATTCTCAGTGTTCCGAATTACAACTATTTCTAAGGCTTTCGAGTTACATAAAAATCGAAGGAGATGATTTCTGTGAGATGGTTCTATATATAATATATACAAGAATATGGCTGTAACATCACAAAGTTGTATGGTTTACCCGCCTCGAATTGAGGATTATTTGGCCCGTTAGATAGATCTTAACAGCAGTGCTTCGGAATATAGATAGATCTTAACAGCAGTGCTTCGGAATAGAGACTATAGAATTACATAGAATCTTTCGACGATGGCAATGTGAAGCTGGTATTCACGCTTCACGCATACGTGACGCTATCTACAGTTGGGCAGCTAGAAAATTGTCAGCCTTTCACAAATTATACTCGAATTTGAATTATAGCTACACATTTATTTCCAAATTAGACCATCATCGGAATTATAGCAAATAGTTTTTCAGGATGGCATTGAAATTATCGCTACACCGTTTCCAAGTTAAATGACTGAATTCGTGAAAAATTGAACATTAAATAAATTTCAGTTCATCCCCATGAGCAAGGCAATGACATATGTTTGTACAGCAAGCTTGGACCGTTTCGCACTGTATAGTTCTACTGCAACATTTTCAGGAAAACCAGAAATTAGATTAGAATTGAAATTTAAGCATAGGAAGATTTCACAAATTAGATTAGAATCACACGGGTAATTCGCTCTATAGTATAACTGCACTTATCTAGTTGTCCAAGCCTTATCTGCATAATCAAATGCCCGATATCTACCGAGTAACCAAGAGCTCCATACACTCCACTATACCTCGAGCAGGCCAATTTGTTGAACTTTGATGAACATGAGCATACCATATAAGTTTAGAAGTACAACTCCTGAGCAATAAAAAGAAGCCTGTGCGTGTGCACTGTGCAAGTGCATGTATTCTGTCAAATTTAATCGAAAACGACTGTCTACAGATCGAATTAAATATAACTGCCAGAGTATGTTGGATAATACACACACATCTAGCTTTGAATCTATATGCGACGCGTACACTTTGCGCCTGAAATATCCAACGAAACACCAGAAACGACAAATTTAGGCCGATTATAGGCGAAATCGATACTGAAAGATAGATGCAAAATATTTACGCAAAACTTCACCCAAAGACGGATTCAAGCGCTGGTGACGCACCGCCAATATACATCACACATTAGATATTCCTGACACGATCATTGGGAGCCTCAGTGTGATCTGAAATTGTGTCTGTAGTGACAATACAGCTAATTTGCCATCATACAGGTAAAATTGTAGTAGTAATACAATCACTTATCGGGCTTGTTACCTATGAGAGGCAAATGATATATCTCTGCAGCGATGGCATATCGTCTGTGGTAGCTACAGCTCGCATAAACACAACAAAACGTTCGCTTCAAAGACATCGTAATTCATAAATCCTATCTAATCTCCATTCACTATACGGAAGCCCTTACATCCCGCACAATCGAAGTGATCGTGGCCGCGCCTCGCAGACTCCATTTGTCTACCAAATCCGTTGGATCGGCGCATCGCAATAGTATTCACAAAATGATTACCGCGCACGCTGCCCTGATTACCCTGAACACTGAACAGCAATCAGCCCGTAACTCTGACAGTCGAGTAAATGTTGTAAGGGGTCTGAAGAAAGATGATTGACGGTCTTAAAATTATGTAATCGTAATGCGTATCAACGAAATACATATGGCCTCTCTATTGATAAGATCTTTGAAATGTCTAAAAAGTTGATCGGAAACGTATCTTATCACTTGACAGTTCGGCACGTTTAGTCAATGATATTTCTGTATGGTCGTTTCAACTCCGACACACTTTTTCACTTCGCCCGCGAGCACGAGTATGTAAAGGCCGTAATGTAATTGGAAATAAATTGTAATCTACACAATACATTGATTAACTTGTAATAGCACAAATCGAATATCGTGCGGCTTTTCAAGCACTCCAAGCAAAGACGGACAGAGATCAGAAATGCAACCTCTTTAGGTAATTCTGGTTATCTAATTAGGCTAATTGGAGTGAAATGCCGATAATGTAATTATTATATAATTTTTTGAATGGTTCTTTACTCTAATTCTATTTGACTAATCTAATTTAATTTCTAGTTTTCCTAAAAATGCTACACGGGAACTGTGTGGTGCGAAACGAGCAAAGCTTGCTGTACCAGTGTACAGACGTTTGTCATACTCGTGTTGATGCGAATGAACTCTGGTTTGATATAACTAAACTTGATTCAATTTCCAAGTTCACGCGAATTCAGTAATCCCAATTCTGATCTAATTTGAAGAAAAAAGACAGTGGACATATAATTCTAATTCTAATCTCATTTGGAAAAGCTGAGCATATAGGGATAAATTTGTTTTGGTTCTGTGGTGTAAATCAATCTACCGATACGAAACAGTGATTATTTCGGAATTATAATCCTACTGATTTCACTCTTATATTGTCACATTCTTTCTAAATATTGCATACTTTTAAAATTGTTTCAAGTGAACCGATCTCAAACACGAACGAAACCAGATTTCTTCCTCCATTTTTAATAGTTACAACTTATTAGGAGCGACGGTACAGACATGAATATTACTCAAACAAAAACAAAATATCCCTCCTATTTTCAAACTGATTTCGTTATGGGCCGCAAGCGAAAAGAATATCCGCTGTCGGTTTGTCCATTGACACTGTGGAATCAGGATCTTTTCCATAATATATATTGCTTTTATCCGATTGGACGCGCCATTATTGTTCATGCCATCAAATATTAATGCGTTTTTTTCACGCAACTGAACGAACAATTATAGTCTGTCGAAGCCAATCAAAATAGTCCTCTTTTTCTGCTGAACTTTTTTCGATAACATATCTCGCTTTCCGAGAATTTCATGAAGATCGATGGGAGAAATAATCAGGTTGCGTATATATATGAGTCACCAGACGTGTTGATGTATCCAAAAATAAGCAGTCAACTGCATGTGCATATTGTCTCTTGTTTATAGCGATTCCAACCTTGACAGTGTCGATATCAGTTATTGGCTTTGCAATTGAGATTGTCGGTCTTGCCTTTTCTTAACACACATTTTATTCTCAAAATTGATAGTAGTTGACTCATGGAATGGAAGAACGTCCAGAAAACCATCCATAAGGCCACGCAGTTGTTATATATCATTTAACAACTATATATAAAGGTCATTCTCGTTCAATTCAACCTATCATTCACCACATGGATAATTTCATTTGCGGAGACATCTTCATCACAAATTGTGGAGTCATTTTAACGAAACTCAGTGCCGTATTACCGGTGATTCTGTAAAGTCGAGTTTAACATGAGCGACTATTCGGCGCCAGGACATTCCAAGTTATCAAATTAAGCCAACATGTCACACCGCGAAGTGCGCTGCCAATAGGGTATGAGCATTCGGGGCAATTTATGCATAACAGAATTATGAAAGTCAGTGGTTATCAACCCCTGTGACCTCGCGGGCAGGAGGTAAAACTTAAAATCAAATGTTGCGGACCGGTTAACCTTCAAAAATCAAAATTAAGCCTAATTTCATTACGACAAATATATGCACACTGAAATACAATACTGGAGACTTGTTTCAATGCCTCATTATATATTAGATATTTGCAGTGGTTCTATTAAAGTTACAGCAAGGCGAAGCTCGCGAAGTCCTAAACACAAACTTGGTGGTGATTTTTCGGTATCCTTTGAAATAATGCAACTTTGCTGTTTGCTGTAGTCCCTGATATAGGCTACTGCCACGAATGTCTCTTAAATGAAATGTCGGAATTAAACGAAGTTTGTTAAAATTCTCCGTATAGCTTTGACATGTAACTTGTCCGAAACGAGTTGTGGGCTACTTCTGAACAATTTCATACGACACACTGGCAAAGAGCGAGTGTGTATTGTGATGAAAAATCAATGCATTTCAAGTAATCAAATATAATGGTATGAAATCCTGACTGGAGATTCGAAATTGTGTGTTAGTGAATATAATTACAATAGCTTTGAAACCAGCAATCGTTTTGTGTACCGCCAACCAGAGGATACTATGTAAGTATTGTCAAACTGGAAAATATCTCACAAAACACTGTTGAAAAACACTGATAAAGTAGGCATACAGCTTGGTGGGTTGTGCAATCTGTTATTCGTCCCGAGAGTTCGGAAACCCCATCGAAAACAAAATGCACTGGTACGGTCAGTAAAGAGAACTGAAATTTGTCAGGTTGTTGAGTTAATGCCATTTTGATAGCTCATATGCATAATAACTTATCGGGGTGGCCACTTCAGCATTTATAACTATAGCCGATGATAGAATTATGATCGACTTCAAGCAGCCGCCTAGCGCCATTCCAAACAAATTATTTCGGTTAACGCTGTCTGAAATGTCTGCACTCATACAACCTACAGCAGGCTCGAATAAATATATTTTAAATCAATCAGAATTCATTTTTGGAGCCGCTGGCGCCACAATTTGTCAGTAGAATTAAGTTATCGAAATGACATGCGAAGGACAGGGGCATGGAAAGGCGACAAGCGGCCCGTTATAGAACTTTGATGGAATTATGGACGAGTCTCGGGGAGATGCATACTTTATCTAGGCCTATAAATAGGGTTACCATATTTTGAGATCCGGAAAAGGGAAAACTTTTTTACAAATCACAAAATATATAATATCGGACGAGAAAACGGGTAATTGCTGTTGTGTCGAATATGTCATTTTTTCAACTCGTCCCGAATGACCCGCTCTAACGTCCAGATTTCAGATTTCGCGTCATTTATGGCGATTTTTATTTGTGTCTGTACCATCGCATGGCTGTCAAAGCTATAAAGGAGGGCGGATTGCCCGAAAGCAGGACATTTGGGAGTCCTCGCAGGACATTTTCGAATTCCTGAAAATGGAGGACAAGTCCTCCTAAAGGTGGACATATGTGGCAACCTATACCTATATAAAATCTTGGCCACTGTGAATGTATTTACTACCTTTTTTTGTGATCAGATCAGATGGATCTGTATTGCAATTGCTCAATGCTCATGCCACTCAGTTAGCTGAGTGTGCGTTATATACTTATTCATCACTATAAAGCCTACGACGCTACGCAGTTTAACATGGTAAAAACAGTACCTATAGGATCCACACGAACAACTACTTGCTTACCTGCTGGCTAAATCCTTTTGTTGAATAAACAACAACAACAACAACTAACTGCAAGTTGACCAATTAGAACAGGTCAAGCAAAACTAAATTAAAAACTGCAGTAGGTCTAAAAACATTCTACCATGTCTGGCGGATTTCAATTCTAACGTAAGTAAATCTCGAGTATAAGGCCTGTTTACTTTGCAGTGATTCCGCCAATATCTGATCTACTTTATCCGTGATAGGGATTATGCTGCTCATCATCATATATCTAAATCCGAGTATTCAATGCCTGAACGCAACATCTGCTACTCAGCAAAGTACGCGAAATTCTCTTGCATTAGAAGTTTCATTTCTAATCCTGGGTAATACGATATCAGCTTTCGCACTTAGGCGATCTGCGTGGCATTGTTCTTGATGCGAAATTGTTCGAGTCCCAAATCGGTCACATCTACTAAATCTTCAAAATCAATCAGATAAATTATTCAACAGCGACCCAACAAAGCAAATACAGTGTAACCCCGATTACATCTGATTACACGTTAGAAATCGTCGGGATGTTCAAATTGAATTTCGCAGACACTGAGCTGCGATATGTTTATCCACGCTGCACCGATTTACGATACTATATACACGACTGTGTCTATCATAGTGTGTAATTTCTAGTTTTCAAATAGTAGTTTCTTATCTGCTGACACTGCATAATAACTATGGAATTATTTGAAACTTATATTCGAATGCTATCATACTGGGACGATGACAAAATAAATAATAAATAAAGATATTCTGATATTTACAGTCATGGTACAATGGTGCACACTGCATATAGGTATATAGGACATTCGCGCGAAATAGCAGGTGTGATCAGACCAGTTGACCGGCTTGACCCTACGCAGAGTCAAATCGATCATACCCTCCCCTACATCGTTAAGTTTCTTGTTGTTAATTCAACCGCCTATGTTATTTTCTCTACGGTTGGATTACAGCGACGAGATATTCAAAATGAGAGGCAATCGAAAATCCTGATTGGCTTCGTCGCCAATATCTGTAAACGTGTAACGTCACAAACCATGGCTCTGCGCATCACAGGCGATCGATCTTGTTGGAATGATTTATCAGTTGATAAATATCGCGACTGGCCTCGGATGTGACCTTGATTACCGTGTCGTGAAATGACTTGAGCCAAATTGTGCATTGAGTCCATTTCCACATGAGCATTCATGATTATTTCGGTTGATCACGAGTAGAGTTACCATACGTCCTCTTTTAAGAGGCTTTGTCCTCAATTTTGAAAATTTTGATTAAATGTATAATGTTAAAATTCAACTGAGATACAGGAAATCACTACTCAGAACGCTCCGGCGGGTCTTTCCGGAGTTGAGCCAGAAAGTTGACCTTATTTTAGTCAACCAACGGCAAATTCAATAAAAGTGTGTAGTTCTGGAGTCGAGTTGGAAAAGTTTATTATTATTAATTATTATATTTACCAAATTTTCCGGATTTTACTCAGGTATTGTAAGTCTGAATTTTTTTAAAAAGTATTCTCTTTTCAGATTCCCAAAATATGGTAACCCTAATCCAGAGTAACGCGCCCGATTAAATAGCGACAAGGTAGAATTGTTTCCATCGACGCATTTTGTAGAAAATGTCTATGTTTTGCCACTCTCCCATACCTATAACCAGGGATAGCCTACCTACGTTGCCATACGTCCGGAATTTCACTTTTCAAACTGCGTCCGGGAGGAATTTCTAAAATATGCCTAAATGTCCGGAATTTTGAAGGTTTGAAATAGGATCAAAATGTTTTCGCAAATCAACAGAAACGATATTATATTTTGGCAGATTTATGCCACTTGAAGTTTTTCTTCGTGCTGCGCGCGATTTAATGTCACAATCACGGACTTTAATATGCGCACCACGACCCTCGCAAAACATGCAATAAAAAATTATCAAAAAATGAAAAATAATTAAAAAATAACCATCATATACTGTAATATGTCTAATTATAATCGCAATTATAGGAGAACGGTGTATTACTGGAGTCAGGTAATGTCACTAGATGCTTCTGTCAAAGATATAGCCGAGCGAGATAGTGTAATGGTGACGCGTCCGGCTTCTTGATCGGTAGGTCGTGGGTTCGGTCTCCGGCAGGGTCAGACCAAAGACTCGAAAACTGGTATCCGCGGCTATCCGGCTAGGTGCTCAGCAATCACGAGCATGGAGGAGAAAAAAGCGGGGGTGCAGACTAGATGACCTTGATATAAAGGCCGTATCGCATCTCCGTCGTCAAAGCATCTCGATGGCGCAGGCAAGATAGAGTCTATCTCTATATTGGCTCTAAACCTGGGGGGTCGTTTGTCTTTATTCTGGGCTTCACGAAGATGTTGAATGAAATTAGCTTCCAAAATAGGCCGTGAGTAAGTCTGTGTAAATGTGCTGACCGTTTTTCAGTAATCAGCTAATCAAACTCATAGCTGGGTCACAAAACATTTTCAAATTTGAAATGAAGTCGCGACCATGAAGGGTTGAAAACCGCCGGATGTGCAACCGGATCTACATTTAGGCTTATAAATAGTCTTATCCGTGTGACGTGACATGACTTTACGCTGTATAATTCCGTTCCCTGTATTTTCGAAGTCATCATCCTCCTGCAGCTCCACCGCTAACTATATGATCATTGATCATATATGGGCGGAGAAAGGATGAAAAGTATATCGTAATACATGGAAGAAGCAATAGACTGATGTCATTCACAAAATTTTACGACCAGATGCATATAGAAACCAGATGTATATTGTATATATTAAGGCCCCAGAAGTTACACCGATTACCAAGGTGGACTCAAAATCAGTGTTTATTTGTACAGGAGGCGGTTGAAAAAATGTTGGTTCGATACTGGTTTACAACACACAACCACATAAATGCACCGACCTAACGTTATAGCGGCTCCTGATCCGGATCGCGACCACCTGTGGTCAATAGGCAAAGCTTTGCTAGTGTGACGTCATATTGACAGACAATTTGTCATACCTCATTTTTGATCCGCTAGTGGGCGCTAAAGAGTATCCGCAATTTGCTCCGCAAAAATATGGTAACCCTAACCTAGAGATATCGATAGTTCTAGATATACCTGCGTATAACTGTAAAAGTTGATGCTGGGATATCTAGGCTACATATCTAGCTCCAGATATCCATTAATAAACTGATACCGATACTGATCAATGTTGTTGAGTTAACAGGGAAGTAGGCTGTAAGCTCGAACCGAAATAAATCTCGAGTACAGGCACTGTTTCCTTCAAGACAGGCTACTTCAGTTGTGACAATATTACTAGGGGTTAAGGTAGATTAGAGATAATTTTCAGCTGCTCAAAACGGACAATGTACAATACGAAAGAGACGATGTGATGTAGGCTGAACAGAATCTGATAGGACGACGTCGAAACGACCAGGGTCCCTCAATCTACCATCTCATTATGCCCCTTGCCTGCTGTAACAGTGTTGGATTCTGATCTTTCGGTTGACATGATTTTCTTAGAGTTAGACGATATCCTTGCTCCTCCAATTAGCCCTTTTCCACATAAATACACCATAAGAAGAGCTGCGTGGGGATGAGGAGTCCAGAATAACCTCAGACACTTCGAAAGGTGCGATTGCTGAGACTCCAGCAGGGCATGAGCGACCATGAGCAGGGATGACATCTGTTATTATAGATATTCGTGAGCGAGCCAAGGAGCAGAGAGCAGGAAGCCAGATAACGGCGAGAAAGGGAGCAGTAGCAGAGAGCGTTTGGACCGCAGAGTAAAGCGCTGACTGTCTGACTGACCAGCAAAGCTCAGCCCTCAATGGTACAGCTATGGTTCATCGTATAGTCATGGCTAGTCTAGATAGCTGCAGATACTCTCTTTATCGTTTAGCGTTGCGAGGTCTATTCGTTCTCGTGTCCATTGATTCGGCAGTGCAGTGGGGGATAATAGTGATTTTGTCATGGTCCGTTCATTGAGCTATTTATTGTCCTCCCAGTTAGTTAACCCGCACCAGAAATGATCACAGGATTTCTTCGACTTGAACAGGATTTCTGCGATTTTCAACGTAGCCGGACTGGATCTGGATTTGAATTTGCTTCAACGGTCGGATTTTAGCAGACTTTTTCCGCGGAAATGTGAAAAATTAGCATGATTTTGGCAGGACTCTGAAATTCACTATTGCCTGCCGGGGCCGCATAGGGCGACATCGCGTAATGGTGATTGGTGATACGTGTGGATTCTTGATCGGTACTTCGCTAGGTCCTCTGAGCTAAGCAGGTCGTGGGTTCAATCCACTGAGCTATATACACTGAGCTATAGGCCTATATAACCTATATACAGGGTTGCCATCGACATGGACACAAAAATAAGGACAGTCGAAAAATTAGATTGGCATTTAAAAGCGTTTTCGTACATACTGTGTATTTATACGAGGCGGGGCATATCATTTTCCATACTTTCGCCAGAAACAATCTGCTCCAGCAACTCCTTGTTCTCAGAAAGTGCTTCATTGATCTCACGACCGCTCAGGTCTAGGCTTACCTTTACTCAGGGCCGAAACAGCACTTCGTCACCCCCCAAAAAGCAATACGATGGTCTTGGGCCCCCATAGGGTGATAAACTAAACTTCTTCACCTCGCTGTGATTGGCGAGGCGTTAACCAATATGGGAAAAGGCTGTACGTGTACATGTACACCAAGTTCAGACAAATTCATTTTTGATTGCATGGAGCAAGACCTCCAGTAACAAATGTTGTAGTCTTGGTCCCGGCCGAAGCAAACTCCTTGCGATGTTATAATCGGGGAATATTGCGATGTGCAATCGTTGGTGAGGAATGATTGCTGCATGGTTTTCGTCAGCATGGAATGCCCGAGGTATACTCAGCAGCAGCTGACACACTTCTTGTGTTTTGGGGTATCAATATAAGTTGAAATAGCGGTCTTTTTCATATGGCCTCCAGGTCAATGTCACATGTTGCAGATATTGCAACACAGCTACCAGAGGAAAATGATCGAAGTTCTGTAGTTGTTGAAAATAAGACAAAATAAGGACGCAAGTCGAAAACAAGGACATTTCTTAAAAATAAGGACAGGTGAGTTTTCTAAGACGTGGCTCTTCAAAATAAGGACAAATCTTAGAAATAAGGACGGTATGGCACAAGCCCCGAACTACTGCTATCTCCGGCTAAGCAAATTTGCGTGATCTCAATGCGCAGATGCATTGTGGGTGCTCGGTTAATCGATTTAGTACAGGGGCTTATGGAAAAGCGGTCAGTGATTGAATATATTTGATTCGTGTTGGTTCTGTAGTATTGTATGCGTATAGAGCTTTGAATGACTAATTATTCTAACATTCAGGATTTGTTTCAGCCCAATATCTCGTGTCAGTATATTGATATTCTGTGTAATTCGACATGTCGAAGATAGTACGTTCATCAGGTGGTAGTGGTAGCCTTTGCTGTGCCTATGGGTGTAGTAAAAGGCGGAAGAAGATATCCAGTGAGTCGTATGGGAGAAGTAATAGTAACGGCAGTAGTGATGAAGAGTCGATGGTAAAGCGTCGATACCCCAGAAATTTTCACCGGTAAGTGAATAACAGAATAAGCATAGCAGCCAGACATGCCCAGATCAGTCACAGTTGTAATGAACAGGTCATGGTAAAGTGACAGCAGAACATTTCGTTGCAGCTATATGAATGAAATGACCAGACCAGACTACCAGCAGAAATCCGTGTCACCATATCCTCTATGTAATGTTCATCATCAATATCTGTAATAATCTGTAATAATGTCCATCTCACTCTTCGTATTTTGTCCATGATCGAGTACAAGCAGTTCGGCCAATAATCAGTTTAGTATTCAATTCTTGCTTATGCTATGTAGGCAAGAGTAGGAATACAAGGAAAAGATTCAATTAATGGCCTAGATGGGTTTTCATCAGCATAGTTAAAACAGGATATCTTTTTCAGATGCTAAACAAATACTGTGGAATTTGCAAATTCCATAGTCGAGTTCATCTTTATTCCTTATAGCTTTGTGCGAAACTGTCAATTTATTTATTCAAATATATTTTTCAAGGTTTACATTTGAACTGCTTTAGCTTTAGAAGGCTGCGTCAATCTTGAATACAATAGCCTATGGAGTGAAAAGTGGCAGATGTATAATTTTATCAGACAAGTTATTTTATGTCCCTTCTGCTTTTATCATAGCTCATAACAAAGAATTGACTATTTAGTGTGCTTTGCTTCATACAATGCTCCATATAATGCAGCTTTCCTACTAATGAATCGCTGAAAGGAAGATGGTTAGAAAGCATGAAAACAAAAAACTGGGTCCCATCAAGATCGTCAGTTATCTGCTCCGATCATTTTCCGGAAAGTGCCATTTACCATGTGGGCCAGTTGATACGTTTGAGGGAGAATGTGGTGCCAACGAGATTTCTGAACTTTCCTAAATATATGAGGTCAAAGGTACAGTAGACATTTATATATTTACTTCTAAAGTTAAGTTTATATAAGTATACCCTTACTCTAGCCTCTGTTGATGTGAAATTCGTGAATTTCAGGCTTCCAACAAACGGCAAGCAAGACCAGCAACACTTCAAGATAAGAAACGTTATTGTAAAGCACAAACTGGTGAAGCAGTTCTCCACGACCGCAGTTACTGTGCACGTGCCTCTCCTCAAAAGCTGATTCAACAGCAACGCCGTAGAGTGGTACAAATTAAAAAGGGGTTGCATGCTGCCAAAATGAGGACATGCCGCCTGAGAAAAAAAGTGAAAACTCTGGATGAGGTCATTGCATCTCTGAAAAAAAAAATTTGATCAGCGATTTGTGCGGAGAAGTAATGCCACAAAAATTCAGTCGTCTACCAAGTGAGCTGTTGCAGCGCATGAAGCTACAAGTTGGTAGAAGAGGAGTCAAATACTCTGAAGAACTGCAATATTTTTGCAATGACGCTGCAGTATTATTCTGCAAAGGCATACAATTTTGTGCGTCAAAATTTTCAACTCGCTCTTCCCCATCCGAATGTGATAAGACGCTGGTATGGAAAACTTCCCGCTGAGCCTGGCTTTACTGGTATTGCGTTTTCTGCTATCAGAGGAAAAGTAGAGGCATCAACAGCTCCTGTAATATGTTCCATAATGATGGATGAAATGTCGATCCGCAAACAGGTTTTTTGGGATGGAAGAAGATATCGAGGATATGTAGACATGGGTACTGACTGCGAGGACGATGATTCTTTGCCACTGGCAAGAGATGTATTAGTTTTTATGGCTGTTTGCGTCAATTCATCCTGGAAGATTCCGCTTGGATTCTTTTTCAAGAATGGTTTGACAGGATCGGAACGAGCAAATTTGGTTGAAATTTGCATGAACAAGCTTAACGAAACCGGTGCAACTGTTGCTTCATTGACATGCGACGGGCTTTCCTGCCACTCCACTTGGCTTTCCGCATTGCGGGCAGACATATCGTCCAGGAACATTGAGTCTAGTTTTCCTGGTCCATATTTACCCAATCATCAAATCCAAGTAATTTTAGTCCTAGTCAAATGCTCAAACTCATCAGAAACCGCCTAGCAGAATGGGTACTTTGCTAGACGGGAGTGGTCAGCAAATTTGGTCTTTTAAATTGCAACTTCGATCAGAATTGGTTCGTTTATTGTACCTCGTTCGCAGATATTAAGCCCTAACTTATCCCACATTTTACTTTCAGATCACCCTCAATTATGTCGAGGGTGACGTCAAGTCAATAACAATTAATTAATATATTTCTGTTTTTATTTTTTATGTTACTTATTTTAATAGAAAAATCATTCATAACCTTGCGTTTCTCATGACTGAAGCTAGTGTTTCTGAAAACGAAAGTTCGGGTACTAGACAGTACAGCGCGGTATTTCGTGTGATCGAAAGCCAGGTTGTAATGTATCGTCTTGTAGGGAAGAAAGGGATCACGTAGGCAGCAACTGCGTGATCCCAGAAATGGTTGATCCGAAAATGCACCAGGTAGGAATGCTTCATCTAGCAGGCAACGAAAGGTGGGTGGGTGTAGATTTTGTAGATTACCTCAGGTCGTTGCGTTACCTTGCTATCTTTTCATCGATGATTGATCTGATCAAATCAATAACGATAATAAACTCCGAGTGCAGATTGTTGTAACCAACATTGCGTCAATTTCAGTGAGTACTAGGCAATTCTACCCCGATCTAAATACGGACTCATGCATTCATCTTGTATCTCTCATTTAATGATATAAATATATTATTTCTCTCATTTGATCACCTCTGCAGAAATCGCTAACCCATATTGCTACACATAACTCACATATCCTCACTTTCACTTTCTACAATTTATTCTGACTACTTTGACACAATGAATAAGTAGAATAACAATTAGATCGTATAACTTTGATTGTAGCTGTGCCTTTGTCATGTCACATGATGCTGAATTTTCCTCCGCCAGTGGTATTCATAGCCACCACGTAGCTGGCAGCGATAGCATTCATTCATTCATCAGCGCCATTGTAGTAAGAAGATTTTGTATCGAGGCCAGGTTGATTCTGAGGCAGTCTCCGGTAATAACTTGAAGCTGGTGGTCATAGCCATATATGCTTTTACTACCTATAGATACAGTACCTGGGAAATAACAACAAAACTGACAATATCCCTGAGAC